>JAABNY020000008.1:24630829-24644529 GCA_015164015.2 Brevimyrus niger
GATTTTAACAACTCTGAGCTATTAGTTAAGTTCTCCCCAATCGAGCTTGATGGGCCGAATGGCCTCCTCTCGTTTGTGGATTTCTTATGTTCTTTAAGTCAAATTTGTAGATAAGTTGGAAAAATAATATTGATTAATATTATACGGTAAACGTAACTAAATATGATTCTGTACCTTGAGCAGACGAACCACTGAAGCCGCGCAATGTTTTCCAAAGTGTCACAAAGTATTCTATGTGTTCATTATTATGAGCCATAGTGTTGAACTTGACTTTCTAATAGACTTCATGGCAGTCCATTTGTAAGTCTGAGTCGTCTGTAACCTGGACGTTCTTAATTAACTTAGGGACTGTCTGTACAGGGCTGTAAGGGAGTCTAGACTATGGAAACCTGGAGGCATAGGGCGCAAGTACACCCTAAACAGGATGCTGATCCACAAGCCTGAAGAGACCCAGCCAGCCACTGTAGCACACCATACCTCTCTCAACACACACACAAAGATGTTATCGTGAGATACAAAGCACTGAAGATCACTATTACACCTTTGCAAAACTCCCATTTGGTATAAATAATGCAAGAAACCAGCAGTATTTAAATACCACAGAATTACATGCATGTTATACCCAAACAATCTAATTATTCCCTTTTACGACACATAATAACTTTTGCTGAGTGGCCGGTTCACAGATAATATCCAGTCAATGAGACGGTCATGTCTGGGCACCATTGTCCTGAGCAAAAGGCATATCTTTGAAAAGAGTCAAGGAAAATTCGAGCAGATCAGTTCAGTTGTTGGTACAGATGACACCATTTCAGATAAGCAGGCTGATAAAAATTCTTCACACATTCTACAGAGGATTTGCTGCCAACTGCTCATAGTTCAGGATGCGAGTGTCTTCCAATAGATCTTGCAGTTTAAATGTGGTTTGAGGTGTTTTTTCTTACATTCTTCAGCTTTCGCTGGAAGATGCATTACCTCTTATATGTTTATGTCAGTCAGCCTGAATCTTGCATATGACAATTCTGTTAGTTTGCAAACTGAAACATGTCCTAATGTTCAAGGGTGAGAGGAATAAAACAGCCAGCATTTGCAGTCACTATGCATACTTAATGCAAGCAATGGACATGAAGTATATTTAGTATCCCAGTTAAGCACGGGGGATGAGTTAGTGGACGGCTGGATGCCATCACTAGGCACATACTCATGTGCTGTAAGCCAGGGGTGGCCAGTCTTATGCAGGTTTGTGGGGTAACCTTTAGGTCAGCCGTTCAAACCCAGGTGTGAGATCTCTTCCGCTAATCAGTCCTCTAATTAGTAATCTAATTAGGAAGTTACAGTGAAAACCTGCATACACAATGGCCCTTTTTCATTAAGACTGGCCACTACTGCCACTTATACCTTTGTGCTGCGAGGAAATTTCAAGCACCGAGAGAAAACAACAGAAACAGACCGAGAACAGGCAAACTGTACATGCATAGAACCAGGGGTGGAAAGCAAACCCAACATCTCAGCAGACTAAGGCCACATGCTACCTGCTCAGACACTCTACTGCCCAACACAAAGAAAAACAGCAGAAAGACTTCAGTCTTGCAAAGAAACTTTTATCTTGATTTCAAGTATTCAAAACTGTTAAATAAGTACAAGGTGTTCTCATGATTTAATGGACATCTGTATCATCCCCTTTAAAAACTCTGATTATTGTATCCCGCTACTCTTGTACACATAATACCTGTGAATGTTTGCAAAATGGTTACAGCCATTCACTCTTAGCCAATTGGAAATTCAACCAGCATATGTTAACTTAAAAAATATATATATATATACAGACATTACACCTGGGACAGTACACAGTGTACAATGGACACTTTCGAAAAGGGGGGGGGGACTTAGCCATGGTCACATCTGCAATGGGGCTGCTGGTGACAGGAGCAGTACATACACAAAACGGTTAAAGTTCATATCAACCAGGTCGGCAGCAGACAACATGAGCACTGCCAACATCAAAATAATGTACAGATGGACGTTTTGAAACAGAATTTGAAAATATCAATCCGTATTCCACTTCTGGCTCAAAGTGAGGCGTATAACTACTCACATATGTAAGTGTTAATTCGTTTTAAAATGCTGGGCTAATGTCAAATGAAGCATGAAATGGAATTGGGCTCATTTCTGACTAACTGTACTCTAGCTCGGGTGCTACATAAACCCACAGTACCTATGCATGGACCTGGCTGGAATGCATTACACTTCAGTGGAATATAGGGTGTCACATTATCATGGTTTAAATTTAAACAGAGAAAAAAGAAAACGGCAGAGCACATTGAGAATGGAACAATGCACATATGAAGCCAATAACTTTCTAGTCAACTGATAATCTGGCAGCAAGTCTAGCATGACTGCTTAACACTTTTTTTTTTTAATTCCAGCAGCAAACATTTCAAAAGGAAGAAAATAAAATAAAGGAGAGCTTTACAATGAGGCCAAACCCAACTGGCACATCGGTCCCAGGACTCAAAAACAGAAAGCGAATAGATGGGGTTGTTATAACAACACATAACTGCAGAACACCAGGTAGTCTGCACCTTTTTTCCAAAAGACCGCCCGGGCCAGCACCACCATTCTAAGCACCATGAACCCCATTGGTTAGGGAACTACAGCAGTTGAGACATGTCTGACACAACTCAATGAGTTTTATTTAATAAAAATTTTAAATAATTTAACCCAGTTGTTCTGTACATGACTTCTTTTTCCCCCTATACATTTCACAAGGCAAAGTATTATATGCATATATATACACACACACACATATATATACATACTGCTTTTTATGAACCCTCAAAAGTAATTGTCTAGTATGAAAACAATTTGGATACATACTACCACTGCTTCCCAATAAACTTGTAATTGTGTGTGCGCACGTGTGATTAAATTTTATACTACAAACCCAAGCTGTCAACAGAATTCAAAATTGCACATTGTGGTTAATAAAAAGTACAATAAAAATCTGCACATTTCAGACCTGTAAGATCATATACACTGTACATTTTCTTGAATATTTATATACACAAGGAATACATTGCCTTACCTAATTTTTACAGAATGATGATTTTATTTCTGTATATGGGTTTTTTATTTTCATCAGCTTATTCATTTATTTTTTTAAACATCAACACAGAGCTGATTGCAAATGAACATTAAAGTCAAGACATGACTTTCAGAGCTTATGCATTGAGCCTCAGGGACTGATCCTCTCTTCTCCTTGAGGAGATGTCAATGTCTATGGAATCTTTCCCTACGATGAGTCGAAGACGTTTGGCCGGTGGAAGTGGAATGAAGTCATCCTCAAAGTCTTCATCGAAGTAGTCGTCTTCCTCCTCCTCCTCCTCGGACGATGAGGACTCTGCGTTCTGAGTCGGGTGACCCCCGCCCTCCCCTAAAACCCCAGTGACGACCCCGTCGGATGACAGCTCACCGGGATGAGCCTGTGTGATCGCCCGACTGTCCTCCTCACGCTTCAGCTGTATCTTCAGCTTGGTCGAGTTGTGGCCCCCCGAACTAAAGCCATTATTCAGCTTGGCCACGTAGGAGCTGCTCTTGTCCTTGTCGTGGTCCTTGCTGAACTTGATGCTGATCTTGGAGGAGTTGACCATGTCCACCTCGCTCGGCTCATTGGTCTTGCTACTGCTGCTGTCCCTCCGCCGACGGAGCGTGAGTTTCGGGATGCCCGAGTTGTTCTCCAGGATCAGCTGTGCGTCGTAGCGAGTGATCTGACGCTTCTTCTTGCCTTTACCGAAGGCTCGGCAGCTGTCCTTGGATTTGTCGCCGCCAGGAAACTTTCCACCATTGCTCATCCTGTTGTAATCCCGAGGCTTCTCTGGGAGACCGAGAAGCACCTTTCCACAGTCAGTCCTATCAGCATTGCACAGGTCCTCCTGAAAGCCTTCTCCATAACTTTCCCTTTCCTCTACCTTTATTGTCCTGTCTGGCTTGATCTGTAATCGTTTCCGCCGTGGGCAGTTGCCCTTCCTGGGGCAGTTGGTCTCCAGGTTGGGCTTGTTCAGCGCGAGCCCATCTGTCACGCATTCTTCCACAGGCTCTGTTTTAATGACCACCCCTCCCGGAATAGGCATGAGGCCTTCCAGTGGATTTGGTTCAAGCTTAATGCTGGCAGGCCCCTGAGTTCTGGTTGACCTTCGAGTTCTATAAGTGCATGATAAGCTTCCATCACACAAAGAAGCACCCTTTAGAGAGTCATGATTGTTCTCCTTTGCTGCATGGCGTGTCAAGCAACCCCTGGAGCCCTCTACCTTAGCAGGTCCTGCTGTGTCCCTCTCTTTCTTTAGAGGGACATTCTTGCAAAGGACCACCTTGGGCTCTTTGAGACCCAGGGATCCAGAATCAATCTTAACAGAGGCTTTCTGCTCTGCTCCCCTGCATCGACTCCTCAACTTGACTTTAGCTGGCAAAGGCTTTGCGGGTTTCGATTTTAGTTTCTTTGGTACCCTGGAGTTATTCATATGACTTTGTTTAGAAGGTGAGGTAGAGGTAGGAGTTCTTGACAAAGACTGCCTGGTTAATGTCCGGGTTTTGGTGAACTTTTTCACACTGGTGGACGTCCTTTTCTTTGCAGCTAAACCACAAACAAAAAATGTCATTTTGATAAAATTCAGACTAGATTAATGTTGACAATGAACCGCTCCTCAATGTGTACATCAAATATACTCTTACGTGGTGAATTGGAACCCACCGCAATACTTTAATAATATATTAAAGACACTTGTATAAAAAGTACCTATTTACTATTCCCAAATTTTTGTATACTTTAAATCATGGATAAATTACAGAACTGTACCTATAGAATGTAAATTCCATGTAAAAACAATATAGTAGTGATAATGTTATCATATTCTCTTTAGCATATGCTAAATAAACAGCTACACAACACAAGTATACTACAGAAATAAGGAGTGCAGCTACGGCACCAGTCAATGCTGGACAGCATCTTAGCGAGGATGTGGGCCAGTGGATGCTAGAACATACAGCATGCTGACATGCACACTGTGCTCAATCCACACTTACACACTCTGAGCATCCATTTGAAATGGTCCTTTTTGGTTAGTTCTAACCTTTAACCTTTTTTTAATGCATTTTTGAACAGAGATCGTTCAAAGTCGCAGTATCAAAAGCCGCACAAGATGCAGCCAGACTATTTATTTAAATCATTTTGCTCAATAAAGCTGCAACAACTTCTAAAAGTGTTGGTTGTAATTGTATTTTCAGAGAGAGACACGGAAAAAACTGCCTATTTAGAAAGCTTTAAGGCCTAATCTATGTTCTAAAGTGAAATGCTGCACATAAACAACCAGAGCATAGACAGATAGAAGAAGACATTCTCTTACTTGCCGATTTAATTTCACTTTGAGGAGATATTTACATTTTCCCCAAAAGCAAATGAAAGCAGACCCTGACCTAACAGAGGAGCCCTTACATGAATGAGCGCTTGGCTTTTCCTGAGAATCTGCATCTGTATGGGAACCCACAGACTGACTGTCAGAGTTCTTGTTAATCTCTCCCAGTTTCTTCAGCCTGTTGAGCCGCTTGTCTGTCTCCCTCAGTCCATATTTGCTGTTAATTACAGGAGCTACCACAGGTAGGCCAGCATTGGATTTAAAAGCACCAGTGCCTCTTCTGGAAAAAGAGAAGATTCGAGATTAGCTGAGAATTCGCAAAGCACAGCAATTCGAGGTCAGTATTACTTTTAAAAATGGTTAGGCAACTCAGTTTCGGAACAAACCTTTCACAAGTGTAGCATTCACAGAATTCATTGTTTTCTCCAAAAAAACCATCACCATAGTAACAGGAGATTTCTTCCCCTGGTTCAATGTCTCTAAGAACCTTGACACAAGCAGTATCCCGACCAGTAGACACAAACTGGGAAAAAAAAATATATATAAAATGTACAGACCAGTAAATTCATTTCCACAAGTATTCTAGATATTTTAAAGTCCAGCAAAGATAAAGCATATAGTTATTTTTCATTTGAACAATAAAGGCCTCGGCTATTGAAATACGACGACAGTCAATCTAAAATAACTTAAATGAATTTTAATTTATCATTTCAGTCACTGATATCAACAACTACCACAACACCCTGCAGGCCTTGGGCTGAAATCTCCCTTCCCCATTTCAATCTCCAGTCACTCACCTTGCAGTTTGGCCGACAATCTGAAAAGACAAAACAGAAATTCTCCCATTACCAACGGCCAACATAGAGAATGCAGCTGACAGTAACATAGATGTGTGGAACTGCTGAAGGCCGGTGAACCAGTGAAAAGGCGAAGAGTAGGTTTGTTGTCCATTTAAACCAGTAGTTCTCAATCCCGTTCTTGACACTCACCCCCACACAATGTTTTCGTTCCAACTCGCACTGCTTTCAAGCTGCCCCATTCAGTATTAGCCTATTAAGACCACATAAGCCTGATTAAGATAAGGTCGGAATTAAAACATTCTGGGAGGGGGGGGCACCAGGAACAGGATTGAGAACCCCCGTCTCAGACACAGACGCTAAATGCTATACCGTGGTTGATGAAGGCGGCGGGCCCCAGCCAGAGCTGGGCGCAGTTCTTGCGGGTGGAGTACATGACGCTGAAGTCGTTCTCCCCATGCCGCAGCAGCAGGTTCTCCTCGCTCTCCGACAGCTCGGCGATGCAGCCCACCAGGTACTCGATCTTATCGTTCCTCTTCCTGCACCACAAACCCGGGAGATCAGCTCCAGGAACAGCAAGAGAGAAAGGGCTCCTCAACCTGGCCCCTAGGGACCCCCAGGCAGTCCATGGTCAGCCGGGGGGGGCAAAAATGTGGACTGTCCAGGGGTCCCCGAGGGCCAGGGACAGAAACACTGAGCATGTATACGAAAGGGGAAGGTACAGTAGATATTTGACAGTTATGGCAGATCAGTCTTTAAAAACTCAGATGTAACACGCTTTGGAGAGCTTACCACTCTTTTGTAGCGACGATTTTAGCTCCATTTTGCTCAGATGAATAGCGATTACAAGGAAGAATCTCGAATCCACTATTAGCAGCAAACATCCGTAAATAAACAAACACCTATTAAAAAAAAAAAAAATCAGAAAAAATTAGTGTTGCACTTTCAGTCCATAAAAAAACGTATTCTACCGATATTCTGATGGATTCTTCAGCTATGCATTACATGCTCTTTGAAGAGTTTCTCCTGGGCCTTGTTCTTGTGCAGAAAGTAGTGTCTGGCCCAGTCCCCTGCGATCAAAGCATTGAAAGCCTTCTCTAGGTCATCATGCTTCTTATAACCCTCAATCACTTCCTTCAACTCCTCTTGTCTTCCCTTGATGGGTCGAAACCTGTCAAGATGCCAGAATAATCATACCAACTGTACATACACTTTACAAACATGGATGTTCAACATTTCACTTGATATTCCACACTGTGCAGTATGTATCTAAACTTTAGATTAATGTTAAAGTCTAATTGGCATGGTCATCTTGGAAGCTTATTAAAACAGAAGGGGACCAATACAAAGCCTGAGCACAAACCTGGTGTTCATCTTGTGAGTCTGAAAACCCAAATAGGGGTCAAGAATCAGGCTGGTAGTGAGGTCATCATTCTCACAAAGCTCTTTGGCGGTCATACCCGAGGAGGGGACATAACGCCTCTCTGCCTCCAGGGGGGCCGCGCTGAATCCTGCAGAAGAGAGCCACTGTAAGCCTGGTGATGGGCACAAATCATCCCGCACAATGACTTGGAGAAGGTTACTTCTGCATTGAAGGTTACATTGCATGGAACAGATTTTTTTCATAATGAAGAGAAACTGTAGATGCTACACACCCATTAGGCTAGGTGTTCAGTTTATTGAGGCGACTAATTTTCCAGAGGCTAATGTGGGTTAAATCTCTGAAAACTGAGAACCATATAGCCATAAATCCACACAAGATTCCGACTTAAGATGACACACGGGGAGGGGCACTCACTCCGGCTACATCTCCTGCTGCTGGGGGAACGCTTGTTGTGGCGCAGATGGGCTCGCTGGGAGTGCTGAGGACGGGATTGGCTTAAGGGCTGTTCACTGGGGAACCTGCTGCCATTTCGCCTGCCATTTAATACCATGTTCTTGGATTCTCCCATCCACTTCATACCAACAAACCACCTGGTCCAGTTGCATTTAGTCTCTGTGCTTAAGGTGACCTGCAATGTGTGGATAGGCAAATTCAAGTGTGTTTCCAGTAGAAAAAGAATAGTACCACATCAGAGGAGTCTCCTCATAACAGCTTTTTACCATACAGAATACTGCGAGCATATAAACATATACTGAGTATCTAGATGCACAAATACTGTGGGTCCCTTTGAAAGCCATAGTGTGATGTGTACCTCCCCATTAATTTAACTACACGTTGTGGCAACGGACACCAAGAGCACTGGAGATTGGTCACCTTGGTAGCGCTCCTTTATTTACAAGAGCAAAGGCTTATGGCTCGGTGTGATCGAACCTGAAACGTTAGTCACATCTAATCTTAAATAACTAAACTTACTTACTGTTAGATATAAAAAAATAACACTTCAGTCGAATTTTCTCTCACTTTTCCCCAATTAGCGCTAAAGTTTGTCGCTGTCTTTCTTTGCAGCGGCTCTTGAGTTTTAACGTAATTTAGCAATTAATACCGGCATTGTGTATCGGGACTTCCTATCCTACAGAAGTACGACTATATGAGCGCAGTATTGGATGCCGGTATCGGTGCATCCCTTCTATTTCACATAAAATAAAACTATGCTTATTTGGTTAAGGCTGCTGTATTATTTATTGTATTTTTTAGAGCTGACAACTCCATGACTAGAGACCTACAAGAGCCATTATCCTGAAGTATCCTACCTGCTGCTCAAGCAGCCATGTAGTTTCCACATAAGCATAAAAAGCAAGGCATTGGTTTTTTTTTTGTAACAAAATCATATGTACAATAACTAGTCTCTGTTACTAATTACTACATTTATTATTGCTAACAGCTATTAATTAGTCAAAGTGCCGTACTTGTAGTGCAATTCCTTTTAAATGGCTTGCGAAATGCTTTTATTATTGTTTGCAACCGACTGCGTGTGACTGCTTAGGCTTGGACTTGAACTTCTCAAAAGCGCCATCAGTAAATTGATATATAGCCCCCCGTAGCGGCCACAATTCAACCAAGAAAAAAAATAAGCACAAGTACGAAGACCAGTTTCTAGTCAATCGGGTGAATCCATATTTTCGTATTAATATAAGCAGGATTTGTGTACATCGGATTTATATTCTTAAAACGAGTCCACGCATTTCGTGTGCCCTGGCGCAGACTCTGTCAAACAACACTACAATGGAGAGATGTGTTGCAGTTATTAAAGGGTTTTAAAAAAATCCGACTAGGTTTAATTAAAGTTGTCGTGAAGCAAGATGAACCGAACTATGAATATCGTTTCACCACAACCGAGAATGAGACATCCTGACACACGTATATCTGCAGCTTAAAACCCCAACCAAGGTTACGTAACGAGGATGCATGGCAAATAACCAAGAACGAAACTTCGAATCCTAGTCTAACGACAACCGTCACAAAAACCTTTATTTATTCACAGGTGATCGTTTGACCATTGCAATTACACTCGGATAGCGACCGCTCATATTGGCATTATAATGCTCAGAAATACAGGCAGCGCCGCCACTCGCTGGTCGCCGACGCCGGCACGATACTGCCCCCAAGCGGCTGCTGCAGTCTCCTTTCCCGTTGAACGACCACACTTCATGAACTATAACAAATGATGGCAGTGATCTAAACACCAATCGCTCAAGCCAAAATTAACGGCTGCCCCCGACAACGGATTTCACCAGGGCTATACCCCAAAAACATTACCTCTAAATCTATGTACCGCCTTACTAAAATCGCGTATAACGTCAACATGAATCCTCCAAACCGTCCAGTTAGCATGCAGCTAGCCAACTCGCTACACCTGTCTGTATAACGTTGGTGAAAAATACGAAAATTAAGTCAACGCCTCGTTATTGATCAACACAGCAGGTCAACTCGCTAATCAACACGGATTACGCAACGCTTTTATTACTACATATTTTAAAGTGCCAGAAATAAATATACAAAACTTAAGACGTGTTTCAAATGCATTTAAGTCTGGGCCTTTTAAATAGACAACTCATCTCTAGCTATGAGTATCTCCTCCATCAAGCATACCACCCAGCCAACATTTTCACCCGGACAAAAGTGTCATAAAAGCTTACAATCGATCGGGAGACAGGCGTAAATGAAAAGCACCCACCTTAACCTTTCTCTTGGGTTACACTTGCCCGTTGCTACGAGCCGGACACGCCGTGAAATTCCTTCGGTAAAATATCAGAGGAAACAAAAATTTCCAGAAATTAGCATTAAAATTCAAGATGGCGGCGGGCACAGGAAGGATAGAAGGGACCGTAGCACCGCCGCCGACAAGAAATAGACCCACCGTACGCTCGGACCAGCGACTACATATGAAATACAAGCTCGGTATCAAAAGTAGCATGTATTAGGACAAAATTTTCAGAAAATACACCGTTAGTCAGCTTCATGCGGTGCGTCGAGGCGCATGATCCAGCGCTTATTTCATACCCTTCTCGGAGGCACACAGAAGTAGTGCCGCGAAACAAGCCACTTTTCCCTTTAAACCTCATCCCACATAAGACGCGGAGAGAGTCCGCAGCCACTCTGGAAAGGCTGAAGCGCTAATAACCGGGGAAGAGAAACATCCCGGGCGCAAAGAACAGTACCTTCTTACTTCGCTGGCTTTTCGCTCGATCTTTGAATTTCTTGCTGGAATACTAGCTTGTTTGCTCAAGAGTTACGTCTTTTTATTGCCGAGAGGGCAATCTCTGTTTTTGTTTGGGGTCATATGTGGCTAAGCAAACTATCCAAATTCGCTAGCAAACAAAAGGACACCAGCATCCCCTCTAATCCCTCCCATGTCATTACAACATCATACATATATTCGTTACATTTAACCTTTTCAAAAATTGTAATTAAGCCGGTGATGAAAAATAAGTACATTTATTTTATTATATATCTGCACTGTTATAAAACAGTGGGGTCAAACCTCTTGGTCCAAAGGCAGGAAGAGAATGGATTTTATTTCTTTTCAGAGTGTTACTCATATCTCTGTGTTGATCATTAACAAAACCCCATATCATTCCATTAAAGTCACTGTTGCAAAAAATTAAAAATAAATAAATAAAAAATAGCCACCTGACAAGATTGCAGAGATTGTATTAAGCAATAAATTATATTGCCAAAAATATTAGGACACCTGCCTTTACACACACATGAACTGTAATGACATCCCTTCCTTAATACATAGGCTTTCATATGGAGTTTGACCCACCCTTTGCTGCTATACCAGCTTCAGCTCTTCTGGGAAGGCTGTCCACAAGGTTCAGGAGTGTGTTTATGGGAATTTTTGACCATTCTTCCAGGAGAGCATTTGTGAGGTCAGGCACTGATGTTGGACGAGAAGGCCTGGCCTGTCAAGTTCCTCCACACCAGACTCACTCGTGTATGTCCTTATGGACCTTGCTTTGTGCACTGGTGCACTGTCATGCTGGAACAGGAAGGGGCAATCCCCAAACTGTTCCCACAAAGTTAGGAGCATGAAATTGTCCAAAATGGCTTTTAATGCTGCAGCATTAAGAGTTCCTTTGACTAGAAAAAAGGGACCAAGCCCATCTATCTATCCATCCACCCATCATTCACCGCTCATCCAAGGTCAGATCACAGGGGCAGCAGTCTAAGCCCAACCCCTGAAAAACAACCCCACACCATAATCCCCCCTCCACCAAACTTTACACTTGGCACAATGCAGTCAGGCAAGTACCAATCGCCTGACAATTGCCAAACCCAGACTCATCCATCAGATTGCCAGACAGAGAAGCATGATTTGTCACTCCAGAGAACAGAACACATGTCTACTGCTCGAGTCATGGCAGTTGTGCTTTTCATTGCACTTGGTGATGTAAGGCTTGGATGCAGCTGCACAGCCATGGAAACCCTTCCCATGAAGTTCTCTACACACTGTTTGGAGGTCTGTAGCTATTGACTTTACAGACATTTAGTGACTTCTGGACACTGTGCACCTCAGCATGCCTTGTCCCCACTTTGTGATTTTATATGGCCTACCACTTTCTGGCTGAGCTGCTATTGTTCTCAATTGCTTCCACTTTGTTATATCACTAATAGCTGACCATGGGATATTTATTAGTGAGGAAATTTCACTAATGGACTTATTGCACAGATAGCATCCTATCACAGTGCCACACTTGAATTCACTGAACTCCTGAGATCAACCAATTGTTTCACAGATGTTTTTAGAAGCAGTCTGCATGCCTAGGTGCTTGATTTTATACAACTGTGGCTATGGTAGCGATTGGAACACCTGAAATTAATGATTTGAAGGGGTGTTCCAATACTTTTAGCAATATATGTCCAGTTTCCCAGTTAAGGATTAAGCCTAAGCCTAGACTAGCTTTGAGTTACAATGGTGAATCTCCATTGAAATAGCAATTTAGTCCAAGACTAGTCCTAATCCTTGTTCGGGAAACCGGCCCATAGTGTATATCTACAACATACGATCACAACCTGTTAGTATGGATGTGCAAACTCTCATGCCTGTTAAAGCATTTTTTATATAGATACCTTGCCTAAATTGAGTTTTGGTGCTGTGTTGATATGAGAGAAGTTTTCTGACTGATAAGCTAATGCATATTTGGGTGTATTGACAACCCCACTCTCCTTTATACCCTGAGCAAAGATGCCAAATATCAAGACTCCATGGGTACTGCCTGAAGATTCTGTATTTCGCATTTCCCTACTTTTATGTATATTTTTCTTATGCTGTAAAACGCGAATGTGCACATTTTCTCCTCATGACAGTTTGCTTTATTTCATCCATACTTTAATTGTTTTAATCAGAAAATAACCAAATTACATGGAATCATAACACTATAGAAAATTAAATGCATGTTAACTTAAGTTCTTAATATACTTATTAATATTTGACATGTACACAGGCAGAAAATTAGATCAATAATAAAGAGAAGAAATAGCAAATACGAAATAGCAGTTTGCCATATCACAAGATTTATTTGTGAGTTAAGCAGACTGCTTTATCACAGTACACATCAGTACAGATATGTTGGTGAAGTTGGGAAAGATGTATGGATGGTAGATGGTTTTGAACAAACATGCATTTCTTAGTAAATGTTTCCTAAAGCAACTGAAAACAACTGCTCTCACTTTCTTGTCATTATGCTTTTGTAATCATACTGTCTTCATTTTACCCATCCATCAATGAAACCTCCAGCTACAAACCATATACTGTATATATTTTGTTTGCACATTAAGTAGAAGGTTGAGAAATGGAACATGTTTAGAAAAACTATATGCAAATGTGTGTTCCAATGTGTCATGATATATTTGAAAAGACCATTTCAGAAGGGGCATGTGTTAAAGATTTACAATGAAGGGATTGCTTGGACATAGCTACACTCACCTAAAGGATTATTAGGAACACCTGTTCAATATCTCAATAATGTATTTATCTAATCAACCAATCACATGGCAGTTGCTTCAATGCATTTAGGGTTGTGGTCCTGGTCAAGACAATCTCCTGAA
>JAABNY020000008.1:24650452-24671167 GCA_015164015.2 Brevimyrus niger
GGTATTTGCTAATAAACATAACCTTTAAGTGATACAGGCCTCCGAATGATCCTTTCTCATCAACGGACCCGGTGGAGAGGTTGACTCCAACACCGTCTCAGTGCAGAGCTCTCACCATAGAGGGAGGGGCTGTCTTCCCTGCTTAATCACAGGCAGCTGAGGCACCAGGGGCCTGGGCTGCTATGCTGAGTATGAATTCCTCATGACTTGCACAATGAGAATGAACAAATAATCCAGTGACGTCTGGTAGATGGTGCGGTGGCTGGTCACTGAGTGTTAGGGTAGCAAAGGAGCATGTGTGAGACAGTACAGTGTGATGTGCAGTGCAGAGGGAAAGGCACAATGGCAGACATCATATTACAGCTAACAGGTTTTAAGATCATACCCAGAGCATGCAGCAAAACTAGACTATCCTAACTCTGGATAATAGAAATACTGACAGTAAACAGCTGGATCCGATGGCTTTGGTCACTTGCCACATTCATGCATTAGGATACCGTTCAAATATAATTTTATAGTCGTATGTGTAACAATTGGTACTGTTTTAATTCGGTCCAGTCATCGCACATTCTTCATTATCCGTGTAAGCAAACGTTAAAACAGCGAAACAATTTTATGCTGATTTTATCAGATCGCATTATAATTTTAAATTAATAGAGAAAATATGAAATGGTGTACTTTTCCTGAGCACGATACTCCCCTGCGCGGTGCGCGTTGGGTGACGTCAGACAGTTTCCGCTGTCAGTCGCCGCTGCTGTGCCTCCTGCGATTAGAGCGATCCAGATTACCGCAAATTCAACTGCTCCTTTTGTAGCTGAAAGTTTGCGTATTTTCCCGCACCAACGCATTGAAGAATGGAGCCGGAGTGAGGAGACTTAAAACTTCATGCGGTTTCAATGGAGGTTTTATTGCTGATCCACAGTACTCTGCTCTTTGTCGTTAATGGTAAGTTTTGTAACTTTTTTGTGTTTGGGTCCCGGTCCTGCGTTTGTGAATTGAGAACATTGCTGCTGGAAGTGTTACGGAGCAGTATGGCCACTTGACTGAAATGTAATTTATAGGTATACCGGAAAAAGAAGTTCTTTGACCTTCTTTGCCATGTTTGAAAAACCTGTGTTCGATCTCTAAATCTGTGTTCACGTTTTATTAACTTCATGCCCTTGCGGAATAGGTGGCAATAACTGGGTGTCGATCAGTAGTTGAAAGTACGGAGACTTTCTTGTGAATGTACTCCGGTAATTTCTAGTTGTTCACCTATAAGATTTATTGGAAGTTGTTCAGAGAACATTTATGCAACTGTGGCTGATCCTGAAGTTCTGATGCAGATAACGTGATCCATTGCTTTATTATACCACTACTTATGTGCATAGTATTTTTTAGTCTCATACCTCTCGTACGTGTCAAACGCCATTTAGCTACAGTACGAAATCTTGATTTCACGACTTTATTTCCTAAGCTGTTTAAAAAAAAATGCGAAATGTCGATATGATTAATAGTTAGATTTCATACATGGAATGAAATCATGGTTTATTTCGTAGCTGAGATTTATGCGAAAATATCATTTGAGATTTGATTGTGTGAATGTAATATTTATGCAATGAATATTTGGGATTTCAATACAAATGAATTCATTCTGATATTTTCGGTGGGCTGTGTCTGTCAGTATAATGATACGTTTCAGTATAACTTCTCATTTTAAGAAATTTTGTTTTAAGAACATGACGTATCAGCTGTGAATTATGTTTAGTGAAATTTGGTGGTATAAACTCTCGGAAAAACAATTGCCAGTGACATTTAAAGCAGTTGTTTCATGTATCTTGTTATATGGGAGTTTATTTGGTTACAGTTTGAGAATCTGATACACTGAGTAATATCATATTTGTAAAATTTATTGAAACATTTAGATTCTGATCGTATTTATAAATTTTCTGGAAAACTCATGTCAGGGATGATAATGTATATTTTATTAAACGGGATGTATTTAAATATTCTTATTTTTGGATGCAGTTTCAGGTAGCCTTGTTTTACTGATGCTATTTGGAATCAGTTGCTGGCAGAGCATTCATTTTTGTTAAACTTAACGAAAGTACAGGCTAATGCAGCTTTAACTGAAACAAGTTGAGGCATTGAGATTTGGGTAATGGATATAGCATATATCAAATTTTTATGTTTACCCTGTTCCTTCTTGCAATAATTCGTCTCTGTCTTGTCTTTACAGTGGATGGATGTCAGAAACTAGCATGCAAACTTAGCTTCACTAATAACCAGTGATTTATCTTTTCCTTTTTGTCTTTTCTGTTTGTATTATAAGCAGCTATTAGAGACAAATGATTTGATCTCCCTCCATAAGAATTTGTCGAGTGTGGTTTCATAGTTGTTCAAGTTGGAGCAAAAGTTTTACGAGCAAATTTTGGGATTAGAGTGGGATGTAGGAATTGCTCCTTAATGTGGCCCTTTGGGGCGTAGCTGTGTGTCTTACTGTGCTGCTGGTGTATTTGTTTCCTTGGATCAAGGCGATTTACAGATTTATCTTGTTTGAAGCCATTCCAGGCTTACTTTATATAATTCTGCTGTAACATCCATAGCTCTGTTACATTACCCAAAACTAAACCTCTGTACTTGTGTTTAGTCTGTTTATTTGTATTTATTAACAATGCACAAGCTTATGGTCTCTGAAAAGCTGAATTTAATACTTTTTTGCAGGAAAATACAATGGATTCGTATTTGTCTGTTTATCTATTTGTATGTTTCTCAATTCATTATCCATTGATGTAACTAATTTTATTTATCTTGATAAACTGAATCCATGCAAATTCAGCATTATTAGTGGGTGCAGATATGTAACCAAATTTAACAAGTTTGCCGAGCTGTTCGCTAGAAGTCATTCTAGTCGCCTTTATGTTAACATGGTAATTAAAATAATTAATCAATTAGCTTGTGCATAGAATATAGTGTGTCACACGGGTCTATTAGTTCCTGTTTGTGTTTTTTTAGATAACACCTAAATCATTGCTTTAGAACCTGAATTATTCCCCCATAAATATAATCACAATTTTATATCTTCTAACGGTCATATGTGTCTGTACTATCCAACTCGCTGAAAGAATGTGTCCCACCTCATTAACTTCATTGCGCTACCAAAGCCTCATTTTATGTATTCTGTGCATTTGTGCTACGCTTCACATATCAAACATATTAAATAATCATGAATCATTGGAAAATAAAATGACCTGTGCAAAAAGTCAAGAATTAAAGCAGCTTAAAGTAACCAATTGAATGTCTGGTAAAATGTGGTCAGGGTGTGTGCCTGAAAAGGACTTTGTTCCTTAAACTGTTGTTTTGACTGGTTTAAAAGTTATAAAATCTGTGACAACATAGGTGTGGAAGGCGATATTATTGTCAATAGTCTTCCGTTTGGGTTAGTGAAATTTGGAGACGTATCAATTTTCTTTTCGGTAATGAGATGATTAGAGGAACTGGACTCGTCTGGAATAAATCACCTTGTTCTATGTACCTGTTCCCCGACATGCATACATTCTGATTTTCCTTCTGACACCTCTAACACAAACGGTGGAAAATACACTGATAAGCTTTAGGAATGATAAGCTGAGCCAAAACAAGCTGGAAGAAAACAAGAGGGTGGGGTGATTATTATGGCTTTGGAAGTGGGGCCGCGTGTCTGTGTGCCTGGCCGCCGTCTTCGTTTTCAAGTCCCTTCTCATCCCTCGCCGAGCTGCCCGATGACGGCAACAAGCTGAGACTCCTCAGCCCTTCCTTTTGTGCCGCCTTCCCGACAAAAGGCCGAGGTGAGCGCTGGAGTCGGCCAGGTGCTTGCCGTGTCCTTTTACGGGACTGGAAAAGCCGGTACCTGACAATGGTTCAAAGGGTCACGTGAGCTGACCGAAAAAACGGAGCCGGGCGGGTGGAAGGGCTGAGAACCTTCCGGAGATTCCATGCGGTGGGTCGGCCTCGTCGACGCGAGTTGGCTTTGCTTACTCGGTGCCACCTTTGACCCCGTGTGGGCCGCTCCTTGTCGGCGGGAGCTCCGCAGTTAGGCTGTTTGATGTCCACCTTATAGCCGCTTGTTTGCTGCCGGGCCCCTCCCTGACGCACCCTTCCGCGATTGGCTGAGCCTAGGCGGCAGCAGACCCCTGGGCACTTGCCTTCCTCTTCACAGCACGGCGGACCTTCCTCTGCTGTCCTTCTTGTCCAGCTGACTGACTTCTTGTTCATGCAGCGATGACTTAAAAACATGCTTGATAATATTAGGGGTTTATGCATTTCAGTCACATTGCAAGAAATGGACAGGGCTTAGGTGTAGTTATAAATGGCAGGGAGGGAGTACAAGTCCTTTCCTCTCCCCTTCGTGCTTTATTTTGAGAGGGTCTTCTGAGACGCCCCCTGAAACTAACCAATGTCTTAGCATCGCGCGGTTAGCAGCGTGGAATTCGTCTCCCCCATCGGAGCTTTGGTGCGTTGGTGTGCCTTGCTGGGGATCTTGGACTGTGTCCTCTCTCCTATTGCACTTGGGAAGTATCTCTGCTTGGACTGTGAGCTGGGGGAGGGTGTGAGGGTAGATGAGCTGTGTATCCTGGAAGGAGTGTTTCGTTAGCCTGCATTTCTCCCTCCTGACATGCCTCTTCTATCCAACAGTGTTCCTGTATTGTACTCAATGGGGGGAAATAGCCAACGGATTGTCACTGCCGGCATTAGACTGTGGGCTGTGGATGTCCTGTCATTTTACGCTGTGCCTCTTCCAGCATTTAATCGACTGTTTTTTTTTCATGTACCTGTAAGTAATCAGTTTTCTAATCAGTTTTTGTGGGCTGCTTCTGACCCAAGCAAGTCTGAAGATTGCTGCATTTTTCTATTTCTACTTCATAGTCCAGAACAAAATAAATGCTTCCAGTTCGCTGTGGCTCACATGCCCTTCACCCAAACTTCCATTTCAGACACCCCACAAAACTGAGGCTGAACCAGTATCCTAGTTATTTCAACACCTCAGATATTAGCTGGAGTCACTCCAGTAGGGAATGATTGTATCATGTCTCTGGGCTTTATTTGTGACTTGTCTCTGGTCGATTGCCCTGTCACCCTTTGGTTATTAAGCAGGCTGACAGGCAGTCCTGTCTCTCTTGGGGGAAAACAAGGTGTGAATTGTTCAGTTTGGTTTGCGCTGTCAGGAGAGGACATGCTTAATATTTAGCATCTATTGCGACTGGTGGTGGCTCTAGTGTGTGGGACCCTCTAATTTTTGGCACACGGATGCAAATATGTCAAAGACTAAACTTCTGTCTAAGTGCATTTTTTTTTTTTTAAATAACATCTTCAATTGCTAAAAAGTAGAATCCGTTTTTTTTGTTTTTGTTTTTGCGCCGGCTGTTGAACGGCCAGAGTTTGTGACGTAAGGTTTCGTGTGCATTGTGTTATGCTGACTTGCATGAACATGACACCGTTAATGGCCCTCACTCCTGTGAGAGCTGCTCCGCCCGTCTGAGCGTGGCTGTGAGGGGAATGAAGGCAGCGTGTGCAGGACCGGCTGCCAGTGCAGGACCGGCTGCCAGTGCAGGACCGGCTGCCAGTGCAGGACCTTTTTCTCTCGTAGCCGCTGTCCCAGTGCCATGCGGACTGGCATGCTGGTTGACCGCTGAGCGGCACCCAAACCCACAGCCCTCATAATGCAGCCATGACAACCGCTTCGTGGCTGTGTCCGGACATCATCTGGGTCACTCTCCCTGTCATCTTGTCACGTCCTTGACATTGTCACAATGTGCAGGTTTTCCCGATCTTTAGCTTATTGATAATTAAATTGGTTCACATGTTAAACTACTGAAGGCATGTTTATTGTGCCTAAAGTAAAAAAAAAAAAATGCGTACAGGCAGTCCCCAGGCTAAGAATGTTCAACTTAAGAAAAACACATACATACGAACCAACTGCCCTAAAGCTCCTTGTATTAATAATTTGGGTTCAGCACAATGATTCATAATAATGAATGCACACACTGCATTGTAAGCTCATGTTAACGGCACGGCTTGAGGTACAGCACTGTATGTAGTTATTTCTGCTGTTGTGCACTGCGATATTCTTCTTCTTTCAACTTATGTTTACAAATTCAACTTGGGGAACAGATTTCCTTGGTAACCTGGGGACTGCCTGTATTATTTCTACAAGGATTTAACATGGAGTATTTCAAGAAAGCAAATGATTGATAGTCAGAAGGATGTGATCCTTTGCTTCCTTCCATTTCTTTCGCCTTTGGTTCTCTTTACTTTCCTCTTGGCTTTATCCTGCTCAGGCTCCCCGCTGCTGCTGTTTGCGAATCGCCGCGATGTTCGACTGGTGGATGTCGAGGCTGGAAGGGCGGAGTCCACTGTGGTGGTCAGTGGCCTGGACGCAGTCGCGGTGGACTTCCTCTTCTCCGAGGGGCTGATCTTCTGGACGGACGTCAGTGAGGAGGCCATCAAGCAGACCTACTACAACCAGTCAAGCAATGGTAGCATCGCAGATTGTTTTCTCACGCTGCATGGCAATGGACAGTTTAGCGTTTAAACCATGCATTAGATAGTTTTGTTATTATGATGTTTCGTTGTATGATTTCCTTTTGTAGATTAGCTGAGCAAACATGATCCTGGGTATCTTAGACCGGTCTTTCTTAACCTGGTCCTCGGAGACCCCCAGGCAGTCCACGTTTTTGCTTCCTGCCACACCAGGAGCTGAGAGGGAGCAAACATGTGAGAGGCTTGGAGTCCCTGACGATTGGCTTGAGAAACACTGTCTTAGAGAGACATTCAAATGTTCATGTAAATACAGCTCAGTCACGCATAGACTAGCGTAGTGGTGGAGCAGGCCTTGTAGAGATGATTTATTTTACTGATGATTGGTGGAGGTCATGTACTCTGACCCCTCCTGTTTCCCGTCTTTTACTCTTTAAGCTATGAAGGAGGCCACCCAAGCCATCAAGCAGACTGTGGTGTCAGGCCTAGACTCTCCCGATGGCCTGGCCTGTGATTGGCTTGGCCGCAAGCTTTACTGGACCGACTCGGAGACCAATCGCATAGAGGTGGCCAACCTGGATGGCAGCTTCCGCAAGGTGCTCTTCTGGCAGGGTCTTGACCAACCCCGTGCCATCGCACTCAACCCAGCCGCGCGGTGAGAACCCTGCCTTCTTGTTCTTTTTTTGTATTCCCCCTCTCCTTATAAGTCTGCAGGTTGTCCCTGTCTTCACTTCTCCGAGGAATCTCTTCCATGTTGTTGGACATTGACATAGGTCTGATTCCCTCATTTTGTGTCAGTAAGTTTCATGATTTTCCTAGTAACACTGGCTGTGGACAATGTGGAGCATTCCAATTTAGTGATCCAGGGTATGTTTTGATTATATGTAAATTCTTGTCTTTGCTTTGGACTTTGGACCTGAGCTGTTCCTTTGTTGATTGATAAACCGTGGTTGTATACTACTCACTATTGAAAAATGTAGCAGTTTTAGTATTTGAACAAGACAGCTCTTGACCATTCAAAATTATAAGGAATAACTTAAAACCTTTCTTTTTAGAAGTATTTTGCTGCATTAGTGCCATAGCAAACTACTTCTAGTGAGACACATAGTCTATATATTACAAAAACTAATGGAAATATGGCAAACATTGAAATCTGCATAAAAGTTTAATACTCATTTTAAAGCTTTAACTTCATTGTCTGAATGTGAGCAGCAACTGCGATACAGCTCTAAGAAGAAGGAAATACATGTAACAGCAGATTAATCGTCAAGGTGAAATTGTGCTAAAGTAAAAAAATAAAAATAAAAAAAATCTAATTTTCCTCATAGTATTTTCTCAGATTTACACTTGAGTTCCCTTAGCCATTGTCTGTATTTGCTATGTTCAGAACATCTGACCCAAATAATTATGGTCTAGCTGTTCTTTAAATTCTGGAATGGTGGAATAGAACAGATACAAAGAACGACCAGAGAAAGCCTTTGTTAAACTCTTCATTGGGACATTTGGCTTTTAAAGCGAGGGTGGACTGCTGCAGTGGGTGCTCCATGCTGTGACTGTGTTTGTTCTCTTAGAGTTAATTATAAACTGCAAAGTGAGCCCTGCAAACGAGCTTAAGTCATAAAAGAAAAACAACACTTCTGGGGAAAAAAAAAAATCTCAATTTTTATCTCGGCTCTTTCTCCACACTCCCTCTCTCCGGCTCCCTTCCATGCAGTATCAGGTGCATCTGGGTGCAGTCTGCTGCTGGCTGGACTCCTGTCAGCCTCCTGCATGTGCTTCTGCACCCCCCCCCAACAATGTTCCCTGCCCCCACCAGACAAAGAGCTGCCACTCTTTACTATGAAACTGTGCATCCTATCACACATTGCGACATTCACCTCAGTTGTCATTATGCAAGATGGCTCATTTAAAGGAAAATTCTACTGAAATTCAGATATCACATTTGTCATTCTTTCAAAAAAACAAAAAACAAAATGAAATCTGTTGTTTTTTCAATAATAAACATCCAAAATAGGTGTTTCCAATATGGCTCTTCTGTCTGAGGATGGAGTGTGTCAGGCAGTGTAAGTTTACACCAAGACTTGCTGATAAGAATTTTGAAAACTGCCTCAGGACTCACAGAATACTTAAATATGCTTATTACTGTGTGACTCATTCTTGTCCAAATAAAATCCTCATTAAAATTCCCCTGTCAAGGGAACACCTTGCTTGCTACTCACGTTGCTGTTTTTTCAGGCTAGTCATATGGGACTCGAACTTCCATCTCCTAAATGGCTTTGTGTAGGACAAAAAAACATTCACACAAGAAATCGCTGATATTATTAACGTAAATGACTCGCACGGCTCCAGACGTACCTGCAAGTCTGGCAATGATCCAACGTCAGAGGACGGAATTGAACTACAATCTCAAAATCAATGACTACAGGCTGATTATATTTCTGTGTAAAATCCACACTGTAAATACAATGTAGCTGTGGACCCTATACTGTAATCGGTTGTGCAATGTAACTACACCTTGTGTCAATGCAGATTGCAAGAACTGTGATTGGTCCACTTTGGCTGTTAGTTTGTAGCATTCATTTTTTATGGGCGCAAAGAAAATGTGCATCCGAAGTGTATTTATGTCACCAATTGAAATTGAAGCGCTACTTATCTACCATTGAATCTCCACATTACCCTGATGCATCGTAGCTACAGGTCTATAAAACACTCAGGATGAAGGCGCCAATCTCATTGACCTCCATTAAGTTTATTTGTACTTTACAAGACTAAAGAATCAGTAAAATGTTGTATAGAATTTTAAATGGGGCTCAACATTATTCCAAGTTTGTCTGCGGGAAGTTATGAAGAAGCACAAATATAAACAGGACTTGATGGATGGATACTTTGTTAAATGCTTGTTTTTCTGTTTCAGTTGCATGATTCAACAATCTCACAGGGTGGGAAGACAATAAATAGATGATCCAAAACTATGTATCACCTTTTAGGAGTATAACTGCTGAGAGACACAGACACACCAGCGCACAAGAATAAATGCTGATGATGATGTAGGCCATGGCATAGGCTTGATGTTGACGTCTAATAGTACTAATAATAATCTAATAATCTGGCGTTTGGTGAATTATGTGAATTTAGCAACTAAATTGAGCCGGTGATTAAAAGGGCTGCTTTCTTGTTCTGCTTAAGCTACATCTACTGGACAGACTGGGGGGAAGAGCCCCGCATCGAGAGGGCTGGTATGGACGGCAGCAACAGGAAGATCATTGTGGAAACGGACATCTACTGGCCGAACGGGCTCACCATTGATCTGGATGAGCAGAAACTGTACTGGGCTGACGCCAAACTCAGTTTCATCCACCGAGCCAACCTGGATGGTTCGTCCCGGTGAGTCACCTTTGCCATGCGCTTTGGCCAATCGCTAGACATCCGTCACCTCTGCCTGACCGCTTATCTGAGAGCAGGAGAGTGGGCTGTGACCCAGGGCTGACGTCTGCTTTGTTATGTTCTGATAAGATCTCCACTGCAAACTACCCCCAGCCCGATGGCTTCAGTCCAAACTTCAGTTTCCCCCCACCATCCATATGTTAATCTAACCCTGAAGCCAACTTCCAGCAATTTTCTGTGTAACCCAAGCTCTCTCAAAGAATGGGGACAAAACATTGATTGAAGCCTCAGAGGTTATGTTTCCTGCATGCATTTACATTGCAATTTCACTTCTAATGCAAAAAGTAGAAATAAAATATAGAAATTTTAAATGAGATTTTTACCTTAAAATGTTTTATTTCAGGATTATGCCTAGCAACAGAACCTTGTGCTATTCGGTGTATTTAGTGTTTGTAGTAATTTATAAGCAAAATAAAACGGTATATGATTTAGTTTGCAGTAGAGCCATCACGAATACTCAATTATTAAAAAGCGTGGATTAAAATTTTCCTTCTCAATTACTCTGCAAAATGGTGGAAGGCAGATGGCGTATAGCAGATAAAAGTAAAGTTAAAGAGTGAAAAACGTGAGTTGTGTGGAAGCACTTCACAGTTAAGTTGAATGAAAGTGCAGTTATCTGTCAGTTTTGCAGAGCATAACTATCATATGATATATATTATTCACATATAAATATATATTATTCACCAATAAAGTCTGTCTGTGTTAGTTTGGTGCTGCAACACTAATGATTTTTACACGTTAGAATGGTTGAATCACACAGCATTTCTCAGTCACAATTGCCAAATGACTAAAGCAGTTGTCTGAAGTATCGCTGACAGTGTGATTTAATTTCTGACTGTAGGGAATTAAGAAGGTTTTTACATCCACTGCCCTTTGCATTCTGATGATTAACGTGTAATACTGTGTTTAATGAAAATAATTACTATTAATCAATTATTTAGCTATTTGTATATTTTAAACTTACTGTTTTTGATTTTGTTGTCTTCAGAAAGGATTTTGCAGAAATGTGCATGTGTGTGTGCGTGTGTGATTAAAAACCTGTTATTTTGACAATGTGGGGACCTTTTTTTTTTTATATATATACTCCCAACAAAGGGAGGGACACATTTTTTTTTTTAAGAAACCTGTGATTGCAATCAAAAAAATGTGCCAAAGATCTTGTATCTCACATGGTTAAGGTTAGGGCTGGGTAGGGGTTAAGGATGTCATTGTTGTGATTTGGGGTTTTTTTCCCTCATAGAAATTAAAGGAGTCCCCACAAAGATATGGATACAGATGTGTGTGTCTTTGTATGTGTGTGTGTTGCTAGGGAGACTGTCGTCGAGGGCACTCTCACCCACCCGTTTGCCCTGACCCTCTCGGGAGAGACCCTGTACTGGACCGACTGGCAGACGCGCTCCATCCACGCCTGCAACAAGCAGACGGGAAGCAAGAGGAGAGAGATCCTGGGCGGGATCTACTCCCCCATGGACATCCAGGTGCTGAGCAAGGAGAGGCAGCCAGATGGTGAGCCCCCCCCCCCCCGCAAAGTATGTATGTTTACAGTGCTTTTTATTGTAAGATCCTAAACAATACAGGCATACCATGGCCCCATCGTGTCTGTTCTGCCTGGTGTCCTATGCTGAGGTGCTGGATGGATCCTTAGTCTGAGGAGCCCATATAAACAAAGCCTACTCTGAGTCCCACTGCATTTGCACAAGTTGAATATTAAATCTGCTGAGCAAACGGAGGCTGGCCGGTCGATGGGGGCTGGCCGGTCGATGGGGGCTGGCCGCTCGATGGGGGCTGGCGGCTCGATGGGGGCTGGCCGCTCGAGGGGGGCTGGCCGCTCGATGGGGACTCCCCGGCGTCGACTGTGGGACAGAAAAGCGCTTCAGCAGATTGTGCCGGCAGCTCAGCGGCAGAGCGTGATGATAATGTGACCTGTAGCTGGGCCATGAGTGATGGATTCCTCCCCTGCCTGTTTCCCCTGCTTGTTTTCTCAGTTTTTTCCTTCTCCCCTCCTCCGTTTCAGCAGCGTCAGCCCGCCTGGGACTCCAGCCTTTCAGCAGCCAGGCTCGGCTGCTTGTTTGTAGGCTCCTCTCTGCGCGAGGGGCCCAGGCTCCTGCTTCTGCCGCTCTTTAGCGTCAGTCAAGCTAAGAAATAAGTCTGTCTTCAGACATATGTCTGCTGTTCTCGTAAAACTGTATTCACCCGTTATATTACATGTATGTATTTTCTGGTTAAGAGTCAGAAATGGTTAACTCTGTTCGCCATGTTGCTGTCCACCAGACTGTAATACAGACGCTAACGGAAACGTGCCAGTTTTACGATCACACCTCTCAGGTCTGTCTTGTTTGGTAAAGCCGGCCTTCCCCACATGGCTGTGTGTCTGGATCCCTGATGATCCTGCTGAGAAAATGACTCTGCCGCGACAGACCAGAAAACAGAGGAATGCAGCACAATCGCTCACCCCGCTTTGTTTTTTCGGGTTCGCTACCGTCTCAAGCATCTTGCCTGCTGTCCAAGTCAAATAAATCCGCAGTCTCCACAGACCCGGGGCAGAGTCCATTTCCAGCACATTCTAGTTCCCAGCCTTGAACAGACACAAAGGGCTAAGTTGCACTGGTCCCATACTGGTTTTTGGCGACCTCTTCCCTTGTGTTTCCACACCCATCTTTGTGCAAATGGGTGATGACAGTGTGATTGTGGTTTACAGATTAGGTGGGGTGTTTTGGGGTGGGGTGGGGGGGGTCTCAATCCATGGGTCAGTGACCATGCCCTCGTGTCAAATGGAAGTTTATGAAAATGCAAATCAGGCTGCACTGCAAACTGCCCATACCCCCCGTGTCCTAGGATGGAGGTCTGTTCTTCTGCTAGTTCGTCTTTCTTGTTGCGTCTCTTAAATCTGTCATTATGCAGCTTGAAAAATGAGATCAGACCAGCTTCCAAGTAAAAAGTGAAAGCCAGCGGCATTGGGTTCGCAGCTTAGGGCCACACAAAATCACACTGATAAAAGCCGGCAGTGGGGCCCTTCCGGAACATTTATTTGAAGATGTCTGCCACTGTTCAGGGAATAGTATCATTTGAGAACAAAGACACAAAACACTTGAGTTCATTTCTTAAAAGAACAGTAATCACAGTAGCCGTTCTTTGGAGTTTAATCCCTATGCTGTGAATTTTTTAACATTAACCAAGACATGAGCCACTTTATACAAGGTGGTTGGTTTCTGTGAGTCCTGTGCAGGTGGGGATGGCAGTACTGACCTCATCCTGACTCTTTCCTTCCCCCCCCACAGTGCAGACCCCCTGTAGGCTTCACAATGGCGGCTGTTCCCACCTGTGCCTCCTGTCTCCCACGGATCCCTTCTACAGCTGTGCCTGTCCCACCGGCGTCCGTCTCCAGGCTGATGGCAAGACCTGCAGCCCAGGTGAGAAGCTGCCTTCTGCGATTGGGCGCATGCAGCTAGTCGGACATCATCTCCTCCCAGGAACGGCGTGTAGCTTAACCGCCTTTTATCGCCTCCCTAAATGCGCAGTAATGTTCAGCGTGTTGCTCATGGCGGGAAGAGCAGCTGTCCGCCAGCGACTCTCCTCCGGATTCGTTTGGATTCCAGAGCCCTGCATGGGTAGTGCTGCGCCGAGCGGAAAGCCAGTCAGGCCGCGTAACTCGATATGATGTAACGCTGTGTGTCCGACCCTCACGTTCACACTGCACGGACTGCATCCGAAGAGCACGCTTGCTCTCACAATAACGGCACGTTTCTTATGCGGGGGCGAGGGAAAAGTCATTACGTTTAACACTTTAGAATAAGCAGGAGTGGAGCCTAATTAAGTAGTGAAGAAGTTTCTTCCCAGTTTTGCAACTTTGTCTTGCGGTAAACTGCCAATAGGCCGATCATCAAGTAACGTCTCTTCGCCTCAGACTGTTGCATTTTGAATGCTAAATCGCAGGGTCTGCTTTCTTCCCAGTGAAGGTTAATTAAATGGCTACACACCGAGCTCACACTCTATCGCTGGTTTATTACTAGCCGAGGTCGTTTGTCTGCTCTGGGCCTCACTGCCGATGACCTCCATCCTGTATGTAGTTAAGCAGAATTAATGGTCATTTAAATGATGGGGAGCATTTTAGCAGTTTTTTTTTCGGATAAAGACAAAAATAATCAAGTTTAGCTGTAGGTCTTACTAGTGATGGGAAATTCTTATCTTATGCCGCAGCTGTTTAATGTCTGCACCAGTGGAGCATAAAATCTAATTTTTGTGTTTTTTCTTTTTCCACCAAATGAGATGTTTGTGGTGAATATATAACATTGACAAATTTGTAGTGTGTGGCCACTTGCTTCCAGAGGGCTGTGACAGTGGCTTAATTTACAGCATATGGTCCCTCTGTTTGTAGGGCTTGCAGATGTCCTGTTTAATACTCATGCAGCCATGGACTTCAGCTGTCAGTGATCTGTGCGTCTTGTCAGTGTTGGGGAATCCAGAGCCTGCCCTGAATCATTTGGGCTTGGACTGTGCATGCGTGCGAAGCTGATTGGTCCGCTTCTCTGTGCAGTTCCCGTTAGCAGATAAACCCTGTTAGTATGAGACTGGAAGATAGCTACCCATTGTTCTCGCCCATTTTGGGCATATCTACACCCTGCGTACACGATAAAGATATGTTTTCCTTAATCTCGATGTCTGATGTCATGCAAAGTTTAGTGGCACCTAAGGGGGCTTTGGGCCTCTGTGACCCAAAGTATATTACAACTGTGAATTCTACTTCTTGGGGAATCCCAGCCAGTCCCCTCCCCTCTGCTCTCGGTTTCATGCACCGCTGTGTGTGTGAAATGATACAATGGCAGCATTTACGACGCATGGTGAGGATGGGTGTAAATCACAGTGTGGCCCTCGGCCAGAGCCAAGCCTTTCTTGACCTTCATGTTCGGGGGGGGAGGGCAGTGCCTTGTAGCACTTTCTGTTAGCCCAGGGACAGGTTCCCCCAGCAGGCCTACTCGTCATCACACTCTGTTTGTGTTAGATGGGTGAGGGTACCCCCCCCCCCCTCACCCCAAGGCTCCCCTCTGGGGAAGTAAAGGGACCTGTGCACCAGTTACCTAGGAAATCCGATAAGATGGAGCCTTGTCCTGTTTACGTGTTCAGCAGAGGCATTCCTGGCGCATTCCCTATGGCCTCCCCTTCTGCTTGTTTGAGTTGCCCCCGGACCTGTTTACATTCCCATCTCCCTCGGCGTTTCTCCGGAGGGCCGGTTCTCCATCTGCAGAGGCGATGACAGTTCTGAGATTTATGAGGTCAGAACCTCTCAGCCGTCATTTGTACGTAGAGGTAGTGATGAAATGTATTGGAGCTAAAGAAACTCCCACGGCCCCAAAGCATGTTTTTTGTCGATTACACACACCACTGTGTTACTGTTGTTTAATTGGGTGCCCGTCGCATCATTTTGATATTTCTGGAGAAGGTAAATAGTGGGTTAAATGTGAGGGTAAATTTGAAATAGGATATTGTTCCATTTCTCCTTCTCAGCTACTCTGAAACATAAAGCATTCCATTATATGCCAAGCCTGTGAAAGATTACCCATTTTCTCGCACTTTCCCAAACAGAATTGCTTTCACTGCTAAAATCTATACTTAGGATCTCTACAATTTGCCAAGCCTTCAACAGCATTGCTTTTGGGTTCTTATTGTTATAAACCCAAGAGTAGCATTGCGAAGTGCTGTGCTAAATGGAAAGAGCCTTTGGAAGAAATAATATTTATAATGACTATGGGGTGTAACAGTGCTGACAACCAAACGGAACATGAGCGAATACAACGGGAGAACTGAAGTGTTTCAGTTTAGCAAATAATTTGTAATGTAAACTAGTGATGCGTGAGGCCATGTCAAAGGAAAATGACTAATGCCCTTTCGCCCTTGCATTACATATTTGGGTCAGTTAGGTTTGTTCTAATACTAGCTAGGGCTGAACAATTAACCATAAAAAAAATCTTGATTCACACCTCTATGCAATCTCATTTCTAAATTACAATAATTATTCTGCATTGTATTACATGAGCTGGATCAGAACAAGCGCTCCTAGTTTTTGCTGGAGAGTCTCAAGTGTCCCATACATCTACATTCTCTTTAAAGGGTGCTTTTCTACCGCACCGCGTACCTTACTTTTGATACTTCAAGAAAGTACCAAAAGTACTGCAAAGTGAAAGTTTTCCACTGGCGTAAAAACTAGTACGCATAAAAATTGTGATTCACATTTATTTCAGAATCATGCAGCCCTAATACTAGCTAGATGTGAATGGTCATGAATGGTCAAAAATGGTGATTTAAAATTAAATAACCTTATTCTCTTTTGTCATTTGTAATTGTACTTAATGATAACTGTTATTCTAAGAACGTGTAATCATATGTAAGCATCATGGTTATTGAATAAGGCAACTTGGATGATGCTATTTTGCAGGATTACACGTATGGATACACTTTTACATTTTGTAGGAAATTGAGATCCTGTGTAGTTTTTTTTTCTCTTACATTTTAATTCTCTGTGCAGATGCATCTCCCTGGTCATATACCTGCTCAAATAACAGATTTAACACTTATCATGCATGTTTTTGCTTAATTACCTTTTTCCAACGTTTAATGTCCATTTCCTAAACCCAGGAGCAGAGGAGGTTCTGTTACTGGCCCGCCGGACGGATCTGCGGCGGATTTCTCTGGACCTGCCCGACTTCACCGACATCGTGCTGCAGGTAGACGACATCCGGCATGCCATCGCCATCGACTATGACCCGGTGGAAGGCCGCGTGTACTGGACGGACGACGAGGTGAAGGCCATCCGCCGAGCCCGCATCGATGGTAGCGAGGCTCAGACGCTAGTCTCCACGGAGATCAGCCACCCGGATGGCATTGCGGTGGACTGGGTTGCGCGCAACCTCTACTGGACAGATACTGGTACCGACCGAATTGAGGTCACCAGGCTCAATGGCACCTGCCGGCGCATTCTAGTCTCTGAGAATCTGGAGGAGCCCAGAGCCATTGTACTGGACCCAGTTAGAGGGTAAGTTATTTTTTAGGTATATATTTATGAAATTGATATTTAATCATTTAGAGACGTCTACATAACACAATTAGAATAATCAATGACACACTTGGGCATGATAATTTAACCATCATATTGCTTGTACACGTCATTTGAATCCATCTGAAGATTGGGTTAATGTTCTTTTACGTTCCTTACCTGTTTCATCCTCAGGAGTAGATGTTTCTTGCTTGACTGGACCGTACTTATTAATGAAGGACCCAAAGAGCTAATGAATCAGTGAATGGATCCAAAATTCCTTTCAGATCTTTATTATCTTGTTTCTTGTCACAGCTACATGTACTGGACAGACTGGGGGGAAAAGCCCAAGATCGAACGTGCCAACCTGGATGGAAGCGATCGCCTGGTTCTGCTCAACTCCTCACTAGGATGGCCCAACGGGCTGGCCCTCGACTACGTGCCAGGAAAGCTTTACTGGGGGGACGCCAAGACTGACAGGATCGAGGTATCGTGAGGAATGGCGCATGTTCTCAGCCTCTGGCGGGGCTTAGACCCGGAATGTCTCTGTCTTGTTTTGCACCCCTCCCAAATCACCCCGATGCTTAAAGCTCACCTCTTCATCTTCATTCTGTCATTATTCTTCTGCTACCCACATCTTCGGATGCCAGGCTACGGGGGTCACGTTGTAATTCCCCGTGTCACAGTTCCGAGTGTCATGGTTCCGCTTAACACACTTTAATTGTGAATGTACACATTACCCGAGGCATGATGGTTTTTTGACATACTGTAGACCGGTATCTCTCAAAACTTTTTTGTGACTGCTTGTGGTAAGTTTTGAGATTTTCAGAATGTCTGTATCTGGTTTGGTGATACCATTTTAATAGCATTGTAATAGGGAAGGCTGTTTGGAATCCAGATCTCGCCTTCCTTTTGTCTAACACAGCGTTTCTCCACCTGGTCCTTGGAGACCCCCCGGCAGTCTATGTCCATGTTTCGGGAGCTGAAAGGGAGCAAAACGTAGACTGTTTGGGGGGTTCCCGAGGACCAAGTTGAGAAACACTGGTCTAACATGTAGGTAATTTTTACTATCATGCTTTTGCTTAAATCCTCCTCGTTTTCTTGTTCAGCTGTTCTTTTTGTTTCAGCCAATCTCCGGACTAGTCGCTTCTCTCCGTCGACAAAGGGGCCACAGTGACTTGTAGTGGTGCTGTATTCCCTTGCAGTTCTGGATTCTGTGTTACTGGTCTTAATGGTTTCCAGTATAGTGGGACACCAAAGGTGTCCTGTCATGAACAATTAAGGATATTGTGTCAGACACCCAATCAAGCAAAGTTGTGACTTTAAACATCAGCTATGAAATCAAAGGCCTCTTTTGGTTCCTGCCTTTTTAAGGTTTTTTTGTTATGTGAAATAATTAACATATCACCAGTATTCTCTGAAAATGGGTCAGAAATATAATGCTTGCTCAGTGGAACTTAACGAAATCTGTTTAAGATTGTGTTTTATTTGTTCTCCCTCTTAATTCTTTCTCAGTTGCATTAAGAAGGTGTTGCCCAGCTCAGAGCTGCTGTTACGGGATCAGACACAGGAAGCGAAACTCATAAAAGGGCAGTTCTATGGAGCGCAAGCCAACTGAAGCGAGATTCCTTTTATCCCCCCGCCCTCGCTGCTCTGTGGGGGAGGTGCTTGTGCCGGCTCACGCTGCCTATTCGTCATGGTGTGTGGATTGACGCGCGTGGGCTCTCCTGCTGGGGGAGCGGCAGCTCCTCTCAGCACATGGGGGCTTTTCCATCTGCGCACACGGTCACGGCACAATGGGGGGCGCTTCCATGTCTGCGAAGCCGCTTGTCGGGGCCTCGGAGCACCGTGGGCTACCCTCTCGCCTCACCCTGATCCTCCCTGAACACCTAGCCGACCGGAGGGCGAACGGAGACGGCCGCCTCCGCAACGCACGCGGCCTCTAGTGTTCGGCTTTCCGGCGAAATCCTGTAATAAAAACAGAGACTCGGTTTTTTAAAAGTCATCTGTGAAGATCCGTCTTTGTTTTAAGGAAGTTCATAATAATGCTTAGAAAGCCAGTCAACAACTGGGAGTTTCCATCCCTGTAGTTAATCTGGTTCTACATTTTCAGCAAAATCCTCAGAGGACTTTTCCTGGGGAAGATGGAAATAACAGAGACGTCTGTCACATGGTGACGAGCAGCTGCTCCCTCTTCAGTATGTTTGATAAGCGTGGAATTCTGGGAGTATTTATTAGTCGGAATGTCAGAACTTACTGTGGACTGCTCCTTTTTTAAGGCCCTTTCCTATTTCAAAATCTTTCCAAGTGGTCATGTTAAATGGACAAGCAAGTCATCATAGTAATGGAATAAAGTCCTTTCCCCAGTTTTCCATCTGTGTAAACACCTGCGAGAGTTCCTTGATTTAGCATGGGAGGATAGCCTGGGCGCTTTGAAGCCTTGGGGCAGCTACTTTGTATAAGCAATAAACGATGGGGGGGGGCAGCGGGTAGGAGAGTGCTGCTTTTCATGCTGCAGTTGACCAATGGCACGACAGAGAGAGAGGCTCTGTCAGCTTTTTGAAGGTGACCCCCATACACTGTGAAGACACAAAAGGCCCAGGCCGGGCCTTGAAGCAGCCACCTTTGGCAGATGTGTGGTGCAGGGGCCGGGCTGCCCCGCATGGCCCCAAGCCGCCCCTAAGCGTGCGCTCGGCTGCCGCTTCTCCGCGCCAGGCTCCTTCAGACTCGCGTAATGGCGGTGGGCCTTTCTGCCTTCCCCGCATAAGCCCACTTCGGGCTGAAAGGAGGAACCCGCTTGAAGTGCTAATGGCCCGAAATCCCAGCGCTTTAAAGTCATTCGTAATTTATCATTAAAGATTCCACATAATGAAGCTTTTTGTTTCGCCGCTCTCTTCAGCTTTCTATTTTTTTTTCTTTAAACGGCTATTCATGGTCCAGGGCCTTTTTTCGGCAAAGAAGGGCCACATTTACATGTTATTCTTTACCTTTTTCTGGACTTGGGCCTTTCTCAAGATGAGACCAACATTAAGTCTTGAATGAAAGGTTTTGAAAGTAGCTTCTGTCTTTGGAATGCGCCCGTTCACTGCCTCAATGGTTATAAATAGAAGTGTGGACCCTTTGTACCTCTCCTCTCGGCCTCTTCCCGTTCCATTACTTTGTTTTGTTTTTTTTATCCTCCAATATGAGTTTTCTGCAGTGATGGGTATTTTATGTTTTCTTTACTTGCTGCAAGATTAGGTACCTCTGGGACAAATTAGATTTCCACTGTATTTGAAGTTGTTTGCAGTATCTGCTAATACTCCTCTGTTGTTCACTTTGCTCACTGCAGTGCTTTGAAGCTTTCTGTCTATTGGGCTGTCTGACTGGGAGAAAAACTCATTGTTGTAGTCAAAATGGGGAGCTGGGGACCAGGGGCTGCATTTTTTCACATGTGCTGCTGAATGCTAGGTTTTGAACCTTATCCCAGAACTACCTCCTCTGATGTTTGGTTATTTACTCCTGCAATTGGGCTGATTATTAATAGCATTTTGATTAGAAGTCTCCCCCCCCCCTTCCCTTTTAACTGTATGGGACTCGGGTCAATGCACTCATGTTTGCTTCTTCAGCTTTAAGTTCTTGTGGGTTGATGTCAAATCTTTAGTTGTGGTATTTCCTGTAAACAGATCCAAAAAAAATAATAAGATACCACTCCCCCCCCTCCACCCCCACCCCCACTCCGCCCCCCCACACACACCTCTCACTCCTCC
>JAABNY020000008.1:24671267-24685445 GCA_015164015.2 Brevimyrus niger
CACACACCTCTCACTCCTCCAAAAATAACTGCTGCTGTGCTTCATTGTTTAGCTGGATTTAGTTTAAATACCAGTCTTCTGCCCGACAGAACTGGCTCTGTAACCTTATACATTTCCCCTTGCTTCAGGCTATGGAAATCCTTGCAGTTATTAAAAACACTAAGGTCACTTAATATAGAGCATTTGTTCCAGTGGTGTTCACCAAGCCTCCATGGCTGTTAAACCAGCTACCTGCCATTTGTTTTTGGTTTTATTTTTGATATCCTTTTTTTTTCCCCCCCCATTTTGAAGGTACGCTCCTTCACGTAATCCCAGCACCTCCTGAAGAGGCATTCAGGCCTTTCCAAAGACACGGCAGTTAACAACTGAGGTTTGTTTTCCTAAATAAATGTGACACTGTGTAACGTATCACAAAAAGGGGCCTTCTGTGAGCCAAAGAAAGAGCAAGGTTACGAAAAACCAGGCCTAGTAATAGCGCGGTGCTGATGGCGAGGCGATTTGCCCGGTAATGCAGAGTGTTTTCCTTGTTGGACTCATTAGCTTTTACGCGGCGCGGTAGGAAACGGCACGGTGCCAAAGCTCAGAGGGCGCGCGGTGCTCTGCAGCTCCTCTCTCATCCGTATCCTGAGGACAAAAACACGCGCTATATTTTCGCAGCGTTTCGTCGTTTTTCTTCCTCCCCACGCCGCGTGCCCAGACCGCGTCCGACAGTCCGGCCCCGAGGATGTATTTCATCTGTGGGGAAAGCAGAGTGGCGATGGACGTCACACATGCTGCCGACATGAGCTGCCTTTGTGACGGCACACGGCGAGGAAATGAGTGTCATGACAGAGCGAGCGACCTCTCAATGGTTGGCCTCCATAGGCAGCACAAATGACTCGCCCAGGACCCAGCGGTAAGCAGCTACAGCGTTGCTGGGTAATGTGTGCATGGAAGAGGGAAACAGCTCAATCCTTGGTGACATCGGTTCATTTTTTATTTTATTTTTTCCCTTTCCCTGTGAATTGCAGTCCCTGGAAACCTAGTGTTAGTACCGTAAGAGTACTTTACCTTATGGGTACAAGAACATCCCCAAGTAGGACTTTAACCCACAGCTCTGTCTGAACCGCTTCACTTGACCAGAATGCTTTATATTTATTAGTTTTGCAGGAAGAAAATGCTTAAATATTTTTAATGATCAGTGACCGTACTTGCATTAGTAGTCAGAAAATTACATGCGTAATAGTTTTCACACTTGCCAGCTTGCTAATACTTGCTAATGTTTTTTTTTTTTTTTTCTTAATAAAGATTCACTGCTTCCTCAGTTGAAAAAAGAAATGTAATGGCAATTACAGTTAAAACCACATTTGACCAATAGCGTTTGCCGTCGTGGAAGCCCAGAGAACGGAGCATGGGTCGACCTCAGCAGTGTCCCTGTTTGTGGGGCTGTCCCCTTGGATTCCTGGGGGGGAGACCCCTCTGCCTGCCACGGACAGGGGACGGCTCCTGCCTGCTCCGGCTAAGCCTGCCTGCGCTGCCTGTTCGTTCCTCCCTTTATGGCAGCTCGGCGTCCTCTCACAATGCCTTCCATATGTGCGTAAGGCTGCATCCAGTAGGAATTTACAAGCAACAGCATGCCGTTTGAATAAAAGCTGTAAGAAACCTTTCCCAGTCCAGCACGTTCTGCCGAGGCCTTGAAGGACCCTCCCGTGCGGCACACCGGGAGGTTTCTCGCGTGTGAAGACTTCATCTTCATGTTAATATAATTACGCTTTGGCCGGCCTGAAGGTTGGCGTGCATGTTGAGAATAGACAGCCCGTCATGAGCTGCTGTGAGGCTTTCCACTGGCCGCTCTCGTATCCCGGCTCTCCTGTCTTCCCCGATGTAGGAAGTAGGACAGTGGGAGCTGCTGGGTCTAATGCTTGACCTTGACCTCCTGTATCAGTTTTAAGCAGACTGAGCCACTTTGAGGTCTGTTATTCTGCTTAATGGGGTTTATGGTGGTGTTGATTGCAGAGGAGGTGCTACAAGAAGTTTAAGGGACAGATAGTGCTGGTGCAGATGAGGGCATTTGTCTTCCTGTGGGTCATTCCAAGTCAAATTATTACACTTTCGGACCCCATCGTCAAGGATTTTAATGAAGCTTGGCAAGCTTGGATTTGGTCACATGAGTAACTCTTGAAACTGAAATTGGATGTGTCTTGGATCAGTATTGAGAGAGAGTTTAAGTGAGCAAAGTTTTTTTGGGGGTAGGGGGGACTATGAATTTGACTGGCTATATTTACCTTGTATAATATAAGCTGCACAGAAATGGCCCTTATATTGTTTTAAAGTCATTGTCAAGCTCTATAGATTGAACAAATATGCCATCCCCATATGAATAATTACTATGTAATAACTGATAAAATATTTAAAAATTCAATAACATAACATCAATAATAATTCAATAGCATCAATAAAAAAAACAATATTTTGAAATGGTTCATTCCATGATTTCACATAGAATGATCTGTGTGTGGACAAGTGAAGTTTTAAACTTTCTTTATAACTTGGTATCTTGGAATAACTTTATCTTGAAATTATGCTTCAGTTGAGAAATGTACTGCATATATTAAAATGGACACACTGCGATTCAGGTACGTAAGTGGGCCAGTGTTTCACATATTGATTCTTAATAAATCCCAATATAGTGAATGTTTCTGCATTTGCTTCTCTATTCTCTGTGTAGCTGGTTCCATTGAACTAGTGTTTGATCTCAACACACGGACACATTTGGAGAAAGAAAAAATGTTAAATGGCTGAAAGAACGAGAAGGAAAAGCAAGAAAATGAGAGTAGAAGAGGTAGAGTGGGGGTACTTTGGCCAGCAGACTTCATCTCACGCTGAGCTCAGCCTAATATTGAAAATGGAAGATTAAAAAAAGAGATGAGTATGATTTGTGGCTCTGCCAGGGCCTCGGAACCAGGGGCTGGAACTTGGTGAAGGTCTCTAATATTTCTGTTCTGTGTAAATATCCTGAGGCTCATGGGTTTGGATAGTTGTTAATGATTTTATTTGGAGGGATGAGCTTCGCGTAGAGAAGGTCTCTCCCCTCCAGCCGAATACAGCAGACTCAACATGCCCTTTGAAAATTCAATTGAAAAAAATCGGCAAATAATCCCATAGTTATTAACGGCTCTGTGGAATGAGTGCGATACCCAGATAGTGGAACTCGTACATTTTCATGCTATTCAGTAGTCATGCTATTCACATCTTTTGTCAACTTAATAAATCTCTAAGTCCTTAGACTTTCTACTTATTATATATATATATATATATATATATAAACAAACAAATAAAGCTTTATATTCTGAAATTGGTTTATAAGGTCAACACCTGCAATGTTAAATGTTGCGAAATTTTGTATCGCTGAATAAACTTGTTGTGGAGTACAATACCAGAGGGTTATACCTTCCTAAAATGAAGTAAGCATTCTTCCGGAAGGTTTTCCTTTGTCTTCGTGGCCATCTGCTTGCGCACCGTGCTGGGCGGTGCGGCCTTCATGTGCACGCTGAATTACCATGCATCCCGTTTGAGAGCGGCCATAAAGAATGCACTTAGATTCGGCTCAATATGAAGGCTTTGCAAGTTTTGACTTGTCTGAATTTCAGATGAGACTTTTTGTGTTCTTGATTTTGTGTTTTCTAGGTTGAGGGGAGAAAAATCTCCCCTGCCGTAAAATAAAATGCCACGGGTGTTGAATACCATGGAGAAAGAAAATGTTACTGCGATCTTTGAGTGGAGTTAGCCATGTCTAATCGTCGCTGAAAATGAATAGCAGTTTTGTAAGCAGTTAAAAAGACTCCTGCTGATACAAAAGCCGTCAAAGCCCCAGTTGGGTTTTTTCCCTCCTTTTTTGTTGCAGCATCCTCAGATTTAATAGAATGGGGCAAAAATTCCCAATTTGAACCCTTTAAACGTCAACTATATTTTATAAATGTTAGAAACGAGAACACTTCTATGAAAAAAAATTTTCGTACTAAATTAGCCATGTTATTACTGAAATCATTAGCGCCCGTCTAATCAGTTATAGTTATGACTTATGGTTAAGGTTAGGGCTGGGTAGGGGTTAAACTCATCACACTGGTATTAGTTTTCCCCATAGAATTGAATGGAGAGTCCCCACAAAGATATGATTACAAAGAAATGTGTATATGGCGTAGGTATTTATTACAGTGTGGGGACTAAATGACCCCCACAATGTAATAAAAACCTGTTGTTTTGACATTGTAGGGACTATTTTTCAGGTCCCCACGACGATGTGTGAATGCAATCAAATAACTAAAAATGCCAAAAGTCTCTCATTTTGTTTGGTTGCTTATGATTGAGGTTAGGGCTGGGTAGTGGTTAAGGCTGTCATGTTGGAATTAGAGTTGAATGGGGAGTCCCCACGAAGGTATAATTACAACCCTGTGTGTGTGTTTTTTTTTCTTTTTTTCTTTCCTGCAGGCTTCCCAGTTACAGACTTAATCGGTTTCTGTTGCCGGCTTTCCACCTCCCCCTGTATTTAGCTCTGCTGACATGCACCCTTTTCCTGTCGTTTGGGGGGGGGGGGGGGGCATGCTGTTGCGCTTCACAAAGCGGTAGCCAGGCTGAAATCAGGGGCACGCTTTAATCCTGTGACACGCTGCAAGGAGAGTCGAGCCGCTGTGTGTGTCGGGAGGTGGGAGAACACGGCTCCATACCAGGAGCTTTGCTTGTACCTAGATTAGAGAGGGGGGGTTTGTAAAGGCTCTGTGCGGAAGGGGTCGAACCCCCCCCATCTGCGGCACTGAGTTTTCACAGTGCAGTTTTTATGTTTTTTTGTAAAGTACGTGTTCATAGCCGTATAGTTAATATGAGCTCTTCACAGTATGTTTTGTGTTCCATAGACAAAAAGATGTTTGAAGGGGTTCACTTTGAACAAGGGCAGATTACGGATGTCGCACGTCCATCGATTCCCCTTGGAAGTCTAAAGGACGTGAACCGTATGTGGGGTTCTTGTCAGCTTGTCTGCAGAAATTATTGTATAAAAACAAAATATGCATCATGTCAAAACAAAAATAGTTTTTCTGGATTTGGTAGATCACGAAACGATTTGCTTTCTGTTGTGAACCCTGACCTTTAAAAGATGAAAAGAATTGAAGAATGTGGCATATGAATTTTTCACATAACTTTTTGGTGATGGGGTGAGTGTTTTGCAGTAAACATGGGGGCAGCGTGTGGCAGTTGGGGGGCAGTCGGGGCCTGCTGCCTGCCAGCAGGGACGCTTCCAGTCCGCTGCTCTCCGCAGCCTTCATGTTGGGAGTAAGGAGACGACTCACAGCCATATATTCTCTGTGGCTGTGCTCCGCTTAGCTGTGCTGCCTGCGCTGATGAGTTTTACGGCACTTGTAAATGTCTTCAGTGGTGTGTGCCTCACTGCTGTTAAAATGTCACCCCCCCCCAACCTGCGAGTAGAAAGTATACTATAAAAGTTGTTTTGCTGTATGTTGAGAGCAGTTTGGTAAATCTGCCCCTCCCTCTTGTGCCCAATACCCCTCAACGCTGAATTCTCTGCATTTTTTTCCCCCAAGTCATCCTTCCTAATGAAGAGAAGTTGGCTGAATCTCCAGCTGTAGGAAGCATTAGACAGTTTTACAAAAATTAATCAAGCTGACACCACCTTCACAGCAGGTCGCCTAGTCGTGCTGTGTACAGTCCATACAGGAAGGGGAATGACACACGACAGGAAGTCATTGTTTTAAGAGCTGCCCAGTGAGGAAAAATATGCAGTCAAAACGCACATCACTGACAACCTGCTGGTGCACTGTTCTCTCTATATTACACAATAGAGTTGAGTTATAAACTCTTTGTTTTTAACCAGAGGTGCACATTTCGGGTTTGGACTACTTGGTTACTATACTATAGTAAAAGTCCAGAGCAAGATTTTAGGTGAACCAATGAGCTGAGTATAACGATACAATCACAGAGTACTCAACTGGTTGCTTGAAACACAATCCTTGTCTGGATTTTTACTTTATGGGCCTGAAATGTCCACCTCTGGTTATAACTGAAGGGTTAATTTATTGCATCAACATAAAAATGAATCTGATACATCAAGCAGAATGGAAAAGCTTTCATTCCACAAACTTCCTAAGTTATGTGTTATGAAATTCCCAGTAGGGGTTTGGGTTGCGAGCTCTTGCTGGTTCCTTTGGCTTGTTGTGTAATGCACATTTTTTCATTAAGGTTACAGGGCAGTCTCTAGATATTTCAGAAATGTTCAATGTGGACGTAAGGTCATATCTATCCCTCATACTTGTGGTTTTAGAAGACATTGCAGGAATCCAAGGATTTGAGTGAAAAGATACCTTGGTTGAATTCAGTTTGGAATCCACCTGCCTTCAGGAGGACAGAAGACATACTTCAGATCTTTGGTAGCCTGTCTGTCTATTGCTGTTGGCGTCAAAGCACTCTGCAATAGGTTTTATCAGTCCTGAGTGTTAGCTAGGTTTGAGGTGCTGTGCAAGCAGCCACAGACGTAGGACTAAGCTGAAAATATTGACATGTACTGTATTTTTGAAAATCCTGGTTATGAGTTTTGGGCCGCTGTCCTTCATATCTTATGCTTGTCAGTCTGATACTTTTATAACATTTGATATAGGCATGTACCCTGAAAGCTCTCTTCCAGCATAGAGATTACTCTTATTTTGACTGCTTATTGGCTACTCTGTTCCCTCAAATCCAGTTCCTTTATCCCGTCAATTGTTGGTCAATTAACATTGAAAGCATCTTTAACTGAGAGCACCATCTACCCAGGGCAGTTCAACACAGCCTTTGTTTTTCATTTGGTGCAGAACTGCAGTTTAATTGATTACAAATTATTACCAGAATATACGACTCCAAGCTAAGCTGGACAAGAAATGTGGATGCATGTTTTTCATATTTGAGCAATGATGTATTGCAAAATACCGTGTTCCAAAAGATTTCATCTGAGTGAAGCATTTTAAACAAGTATTTCAAGAACTGCTTCCCATCTGATGAAAGTTGAAGATGTTAACTTTTTGTAAACAGTTTTAGTTGAGTGTTCATTAAATATGAAGAATGTCTAAATATTTAAGTGCTTCTTTCATTTTATGAAGTGGGGAATGGTTTATGAATAGAGTTGTTATACAGTGGCAAGTGGATGACAGCAGCCATCAGTGGTATTGTTGGCTGAATGCAACCGTCACCCACGTAAGGTCATGTCCACATCCTGTAATTCTATAAATAGGGATTACAGCATGCTGGCCTCCCTAGGCCTTTCTGCTGTTGTGTTTCCCTGTATGTGTCATTTTTCATACATTTTTGTATTCTCTGTGTCGGATGTGTCCTGCGTTGTGGATGTTCGAGCAGCTGGCCTGTCTGCATTGGTTTCCCTCTTTACCTTCTGTGCTCGCCAGGTTATTAATATTGATGGGACGGGCAGGAAGACGCTACTGGAAGACAAGCTCCCTCACATCTTTGGCTTCACTCTGCTGGGAGACTACATCTACTGGACGGACTGGCAAAGGCGCAGCATCGAGAGGGTGCACAAGACCGACGCCGTCCGCGAGATGATCATTGACCAGCTGCCGGACCTCATGGGCCTCAAGGCTACAAGGGTCACCGAGACGTATGGTAATGGAGAACTTCTCCTTCGCGATCATTTAAGCACACATGCTTTCCAAGGTGGCTAATTGTTGGTAAGGTATGATGGTGGGGGGCTCAGCAGGTTAGGACCTTGTTCCCGTGATCAGAAGGTTGTTGGCTCGAATCCCTTAAACCTAATTGTGCCAGTGACACGGTCTGACCCTGCTCTCTGATCTTAAATTGCATGATTTTTTGGAGATGCGTAATCTGCTAAATAAATGTAAATGTGCTATTAAAGAAAAAAGTATTGTGTGTATAACTGTAAGTGTTTGTGAATGGTGGCTGTCAGTCAGCTGATACCAGTGCGACGCTCACGTCTGCAGGGACCAACGCCTGTGCCACAGACAATGGCGGCTGCAGCCACCTGTGCCTCCACAGGCCTCAGGGGCCCGTCTGCTCCTGCCCCATGGGGCTGGAGCTGCTCAGCGACCTGCACACTTGTGTGGTGCCCGAGGCCTTCCTGCTCTTCACCAGCCGAGCCGACATCCGCAGCATCTCGCTGGGCACCAAGGGAGACGACGTGGCCATCCCCCTCCCCGGCATCAAGGAGGCCTCCGCCTTGGACTTCGACGTCTCTGAGAACCGGATCTACTGGACGGACGTCAGTGCTAAGGTCTTGCCTGAGAACGGTTTAATCCTCAGATTTGTCGGTGATCTTGAATTATGACCTGAATTATTACAGGAAACTGTAACCTCCAAGTAAGGACCTAACAAGTGCCAGTATAGTGCTTTTGAATCTCCTAGCATCTTGTGACTCCTGTTCTTCCTCATGCAGACCATCAGCCGAGCTTTCATGAATGGCAGCTCGGTGGAGCATGTGATCGAGTTTGGCCTGGACTACCCTGAGGGCATGGCAGTGGACTGGATGGGACGCAACCTGTACTGGGCTGACACCGGGACCAATCGCATCGAGGTGGCCCGTCTGGATGGCCAGTACCGACAGGTGCTGGTGTGCAAGGACTTGGATAACCCCCGCTCTCTGGCCCTGGACCCTGCTAATGGGTGAGAGGGATGGATGAGCTGCTCCTTGTCTTTGCCAATTACTTTTGGGAAATTGATGTATTTATCGTTCTATTCCAGTTACAATGTTGAAAGAATGCAATACAGAATAAGGCACCTTTCCCTCCAGTTATTCATTTGTTCAAAGGATGTTTGTTTTTTCTGGATCTCTCATGTTCTCTCACCATGTTGCCATGTGCATTCTGCCCCCTGCCCCCCCCCCCTCCCCACTGCTCTGCCTCCGCCTCTGGCAGCAGACTTATGCAGTGAGCGTGTGCCCCTCCGGGCTCCTGTCTAAGCCTGGCAGGCAGTTACTCACTGGGGGGGGGGGTCTCCCTATCTGAACCGTGTCAGTTTGCCCTCCCACTTTGGCAAAATGTTACATTTTTGTTTTGCAAATAGAGGCTCCTGGTCACAATGACTAATGACAGCCCAGGCCAGGATGTGACGACAGGCCGGTGTGCCGTGAGAGCTTCACATTTCCAAAGGCCACGGCCTGAATATTCACACGATAAACACCCAGGATACAGGATAATACAGAGCTTTATTGATTCCTGTGGGGTGGAATTTATTCAATGGCAAAAAAAGAAGTTATACAACAAAGGAAAATGTTTGTAAAAACTGACACATATGTCAAATGAAAATCTGTTATAAACATTACAGATAATTAAGGAATAAAATAACGCAACACATAACGCAAAATGGCATTTTATTCTTCCGCACTGAATGTTCTCTTAGAAAGCACCGTAAGCAGGGAGGCGTCTGTGTAAATGAACCGCAAGCCACCGTGTTCATAGACGTTTGCCATTTCGGGGTGGCGTTGCATGTCATTCTGCAGAAATCCCTCTTCTGACGTTCCAGTCAGCCCGTGTTTCAGCTGCCCTATAAGGTATAGTTGGTTCACAGAGGCTGTCTCCTCCTCTCTGCTGTCGGAGTGCTCCACGGATTTGGAGATGGCTGTTTTTGGTTGTGCAGTCTAATTGGTTCCAGAGAAGTGAAATGTGTTTAGCCGCCATAACGTCACGCGCGTAGATGCCACTCACTGTTTACATGCCTGGGTGTTTCTTCTCCAAAGCTACATGTATTGGACAGAGTGGGGAGGAAAACCCCGGATCAAGCGAGCCTACATGGATGGCAGCAATATCGCCGCCCTGGTGGACAAGCTGGGTAGAGCCAATGGCCTCACCATTGACTATGTCGATCAGAGGCTCTATTGGACGGACCTGGACACCTGCATGATCGAGTCCTCCAACATGCTAGGTAAACATCCCCTTTTTCCTCTTTAGGCTTTTACTGCAGCGCAGGCATTTCTCCGTTGTACATCTGCCAACTCAATCAGTGTGTCTTTCTAAATTAATGAGAACTGCTTAGGGCATCTAGGGAACAGCCAGACAAAACATTTTTATAGCTTGTTAAACGTCCCGCTCATTAAAAATGTGCCTTTTCTTGAGTCGTGTGCTAAATCCACATTCTGCGCTGTAGCCGTGGGGACATGGAAACTGCATTCCCCCCCCCGCCGCATTCAGTCAGTGAGGCTGTGCAGTGTCACGGCTTTAAATATCATATGTCATACAGAGGACCGTCCCTTTCCAGGTGAAGCCCCTGTTGATTAAATTTAACATTATGTGATGTATGGTAATGTAATGAAGACGTGCACTGCATGTGTTCGCATGCATCTTTAAAGGCAACTATGGTTCCCTCCTCAGGCCAGGAGAGGGAGATCGTCGCTGACGACCTGCCGCACCCTTTTGGACTGACCCAGTACCGGGACTTCATCTACTGGACGGACTGGAACCTGCGCAGTATCGAGCGGGCGGACAAGCGCAGCGGGCTGAACCGTACACTGATCCGCGGCCAGCTGGACTACGTGATGGACATCCTGGTGTTCCACGCGTCGCGGCAGGACGGCTGGAACGACTGCGCTCAGGACAACGGCCGCTGCAGCCACCTGTGCCTGGCCACCCCCGAGGGCTCCCGCTGCCGCTGTGCCTCCCACTACACCCTAGAGGCCAACACCAGGAACTGCAGCTGTGAGTTATTCTTATGTCCCAAAGACTTATGGGAGAAATTTGGTGTTTTATTGTTTCTAAATTGCTATTTCTGTCTATATATGTCTATATATATATGTGTGTGTGTGTGTGTGTGTGCGCGCGCGCACTACAGTGGACTGGAATCCCATTAATGATGTTCCCCAGCCTCATGTCCAAGGCTTCCTGGTGTAGTTCCTGGTGTAGTTCCTGGTGTAGTTCCTGGTGTAGTTCCTGGTTTAGCATGACCCTGGATTTGATATAATGTTTTCTGCTTTACCTTGAATTCAACATTCAACATTTTTCACTCATAGCTAGAGCAAAACGGCACATCACTACAAAGTCAAGAATGCAGGCTTTGGTAGTGTTGATGAGTAAAGAGGGTTCTGGTGTCAACAGTTGAATCGCAGTGGGTGTGATGTAGTCTCTTATCACCCATACCGGCCCGTATGCAGTGAGTGTGAGAAGCAGGCAGCAGGCCCGCAGCACCCAGAATGCATGAGCAGGCTTATTGCTCCAGGTTTTCAGGTAGAGCAGAGGATAAAAGGAGAGACGATGTGGAGAGAGAGAAGCTACGATGGAGGCTTTCACCACATCTGTTTTTGATGGCAACGTCCACATCCCATTATTTGTGAATCAAAGGGAAAAGCAACATATTTTGTCCTGTCTAAGACTTGCTCGTGCGAGGAGGACCTGTGTGTGATCCTGCATGAGTGAGATCCGTCCAGGGCTGGCAGAAGATGATCCGCTGTGACAGTACTCTGTCACACCCCATTTTAATGGCATATTTAGCAGGTTTTCAGAATGAGAACCGAAAAGCATGAAGCACCGTGTTCCTCAGCAGCTGTGCGGTGTGAATAAAACACTGGCCTGGCCTCTCTGAAGAGCTGCTATTCATTTTAAGCTGGAGCTGTTGTAAGCAACCTAACATAACAGTGTTTACAAGTTTTATGATTATTATTGTTGTCAGCATGTTATGTGTAAAAACTCCAATGGCCTTGCTGTGGAAAATTTATTGCTTTGTAAGTGAGAACAGAAACTTCATTTTCTTATTTTTTTAAGCAATCACTAATGCCCTCAGATGGGGTAAAAGGGTTAAATCATGTTGTGCTGAAGTCTACAGAGGCACATCTGGCGGGCTTCTTCCAGCGAACGCTGCCTGTGACTCACCACATTGAATCTTGGCAACCTCACCTTACATAATGAAACCTGACTTTAAAGCAGTTTTTATAGCCGGCCGGCTGCACCAAAGCCAGGCTCTGCATTCACTCTCGCCATGTCCCAAGGTATAAAATGCAATCCGTTTTCATCTCTTCATTTGTTTCTCTAAATGAAACCGAAATTTCAAAAAACAAAATAAACACGTTTTTTTCAAAACCAAAATGAGAAAACGACACTAAACACTAAAACAAGGGAATGAATTAGTTCAGTAAAGTGTCCTGACTCTCAATATTCTACATAACTGCTGCTGGCTAGTAAGTGTTTGTAGGTCATTCCAGTTTATCTAGGAGAGCCACTTTCAAACTGAGGCTTCCCTCACGGTGAATCATAAAGTTTGATGGAATGATATCGAACCACGATTACGGGACAAATCACATATTGGTTCAAGATGAGAGACGGGATGTTATTTTTCAATACAGGATGACCATGTACAATACAGGACAGGTGGCAGTTCTATTTCAACCCTAAAATTAAACTCAATTAAATTATCACCGTCCATACCAACAAATGCCGATGTCAGTTGGCCTAAGTGAAATTGGTGCATTATACTATGTAAGGCGCTTTCACGTTGACATTCTGGAACTTGGTCCCAGTTTACAAGTTCCTGGGCTGTTTTGACTTGTAACCTTCATGTGTCGGTTGTACACCACAAAGCAGGAACTGGAACCTTTATGCTAAATAAGGTGGCAGGAACTTGTAGGTTAAACTTTATGCACAATATGAAACTACACCCCCATGCCAAACCAATGGAGGATCAATAGGTCATTTCGTTAGTTATTTGTTACTGGTGGGCGTTCATTGCGATCAAAATGGGACACAGCCTTTCATTTATATTTTACTTATATGATCTGCAACATCTCTGGGATTCTTATTAAATCTGGCCACTGGATTGATCTTTCATTTTCCACCGAATAAAAAAAAAAAAAAAAAAACAATGATTCTGCCTGTCAATCAGCTGATTTATAACTTATGGAGTTCCGTTTGTGCCAAAAATGTTGACATGTGCACTGTCCATGTCGACTGAATATGTAATAAAACATTTGTCTGTGTCTATTTGATTTCGAACTGAACTTCAACCATAATGGTACTATTTTGGCAATGAGATTGTCCATGTCGATTGCCCACCCGACAAAGCATTTGACTGTCAGTTCTTTACACTGTAATTCTGTCATCTTAACATGTGTTGGTCCTCTTGTCATTTGACTGCTTCCTTATGCCTGACTGTGTCTTTATGAATGTCGTCTTGATGGGTCGTTTGTTGGTGTTTTTCTTGAAGCCCTGCTCTCTTTCTCCCCATTGTTTGTGGTGTTGTGCATATCATCTTGTTATAACGTTCTGAAATACACCAATCATTGTCCTAGACATTTTTGTTTTTTGCCACAGTAAAGTTAGCCTCATTCACTATTCAGTTTTCCTGCTTTAATATCTTTTAGCAGAAGCAAGGAATGTTGTTCTTAATGGCAACATTTTGATGTGCAGTACACAAACAACAATGCAATGAATGTTCTTATGTATCCAATAATGTGCAATGGGACAATACATGAATGGGCTAATTACTTACTGTAATAACACTAAGTAAGATAAAGCACACTTCACTAGATGTGCCTGAGACTCTGGGGGACAATGCAGACCCCTTGGATTTTCAGGTTACCTTTGTCTGTAATTGGTATTAATTATTACACTATATCCATTTAATGTACAATGGGGCAATACATGAATTGGTTAATAGCTCTAAAACCAAATGACACAGCCATGTGATTTGAAGTGTGCTGGATTGTGGGGGATAATGCACACCCCTTGGGTTTTTGTGATATATGTTTTTATATGTATTTATTAGTTCTTATACATATGTGTACATATGATGTGGAAAGGAGCAATATATAAATAGATTAATAGCTTCAAAACGAATCAGGATTATCTATGAATGAAGTCTTTGGGAAAATTATCGATTTGGATTATTTGACAAAATATTGAATATGAGGCCAACTTTACTGCGGTGAAAAGCTGAATGAGTAGTGAGAATGATTTGTTGTATTCGAGAATGTAACAACAAGATGATATGCAGAGCAACGCAAACAGGAAGAATGATACAGCAGGATTACAAGAGCAAACACCAAGACAAACATCACATCAAGACGTTATAGATCACAACACAGCCAGACATCGTGTTAGCACACATGACGTACTTAAACAAACATCACATCAAGACGATATAGATCACAACACAGCCAGACGTCGTGTTAACACACATGACGTACTCAGACAAACATCACATCAAGAC
>JAABNY020000008.1:24718071-24728601 GCA_015164015.2 Brevimyrus niger
AGTATTGCATTTGACAGAATATCTGACATCAATTTTTCTTTGAATACAAATGAAAGTGTAAGTGCTGTTTTGTGTTACATTTAACTTTTAATTATTCAATGCTTAATGATAAACTTTTTTTAATGATTCATGCATTTCTCTGGAATAAAGATGATAAATTAACAGTGGGACAAGTTGCTTGGGCAAGTGAAGTTTCATTGTCAAGGTATTCCTGGAGGTTGTGTGAAACTTTCTCCCAATTGCTTTGATAGTTATGGCAGCTGTTGCAGATTTTGCCTTCATACAATCAGGACCAGAGTCACTTAAACAGAACAATATTGATGTTTTTCAGCAAATATTGACAATGATAGTCTTGTGACATGTAGACTTACCAACCTTATAGTCAATGCCCTAGTCGCTTTCTGGTTGTGAAGGGGGTAAAAACATACAAATCGAGTTTGGTTTGGCGGCATTTTCTTTTGTCATGATGGGGAAAAATGGCACAAGTGCACTAGGCGAAGGCTGCATGTGTGTGCCTGTGTGTCCTGTAGGCTAATATTGCCCTCTTTGAGGCATTCTGCAAGGAAAAGATCAAGCAATGTGAAGACGCTGACTCGGATGAGGATGACATTTGGGACGAGAAAGATGTCAGTTTTGCACCAGAAACGCAGAGGCGCCCCAGGTGAGTTCATCGCTGAATTCCAGTTCCAAATTTGGCCTTTGACAAGATTTTATTCAAGTGCATTCAACTCTGTTCCTCAGAAGTTCTGGCAGTACAGACAGTGAAGAGAGCACGGATTCTGAAGAAGAAGATGGCAAACGTGACCCTTTCGAGCCCAGCAACATGAGCTCTGAGGACCGAATGGAGGTGAACTCTGGTGAGGATCCGCATTTCTTCTTTGTTTACATACTATTGTTAGTTGAGCAGAAATTTGTAGCTGATCAAATATAACTATTTTTTGCTTTGGGCGAAGTTTTTGTTTTATTAAATGATTACATTTATTACCTGGGTTATGTCTTGTAATACCAGCCTGGACCAGCAGCTTTGACATTCCCATGGAGATGGGAAGCTCCACAGGAACAGGGCTTCTCACAGCTGTAGATGCTTCACAAGCTCTGGGACCTAAATCAGTGGGATGCAGTTCAGAAGACTCATCCCAAGGGAAGAAGGCTGAATGGGCAGACTTCTCCAACTTCCCGGGATCTGCGAGGTCTCTGATTTAAGTCATTGTGGTCACTCTTAGGATAAGTGTCGTGCATAAAATTTGTTAGTAAGGCAATTTTTGAATGTGTTGCCATTTTTGATTTTAGACCTTAATATTTGATTGTGATGGATGGGTGGATGCTTTTTCATTCGTGGCAGGGATTCGGTCAATATGCTTAAACTGAGGTATTTGTCATCATTGCTTTAGTCCCAAAGACCCTCTAAGAAGCAGCTCTCCAGTGGGTATGGACACGAGCTCAGGAGTTGTGGATCCCCTGACTGCTGGCTTTGCAGCTCAGTCTGAAGGTGACCGTGTTACCGTAGGGTCACAGAGGAAGAGGCACATGTCGGGCATTTCTCTTGATTGCCGTGGAATAACCAGGCCTTTTTGTAGCAGGAGCGGAGCAGTGGCCAGGTCAGGAGTCCCAGCCTGCAGCAGTGGTCGGAGAGAAGGAGGGTGAGAAGCTGGCCGCTGCTCGTGTCACTGAGACTGTCACCAATGGCTCCATGAAGGAGACAGTCAGCCTTACTGTAGATGCCAAAACAGAGACTGCCGTTTTCAAAAGGTGAGCTTAAACAACCAGCTGTTCTCATTGGGTTCACCTAAACCTTGTGTTTCAGTCTAAGTAGGCCTGACTTCGCTTGTTCTTTCGCATATATGGGTTCTCTGTTTGGGGGAGGGGGGAATCGGGGTGTATATATTTGTGAGAATTTTGTTTCATTAATGCCAAAAGTAAAGCATCTTAATATGTCTGTTGCTGTCCTACTATCATATATGTAAAATTACAAGTTTAATTCCAAATATTTTGATTCATTATATAATATAATGGGGGGTACAGTTAGGGTTCAGGTGTGTGTGTGTAAAACACCAGTAACGTGCAGAAGTTGTGCTGCTTGTGAATCAAAATTCAGTGGATTTATTAAATATGAGCAAATATGTACTTTGCCTTCTTTCCTTGTGCAGCCGCCTCTGACCTAAAGATGGACTTCAGTACATTTTATTAGTAGTTCTAGTTGTAATACAAAAAGGTCCCAATAACACCAAGGACCAAAATCTGTGACGCGTTATCAAATTTTAAGAAACACTGAAATCTTATGAAACTACATACCTTTTAAAAAAATGTTTTATCCTAAAAGAATGGTCTCAAATGTTAAGATTTGTGTGCCTTTTTCACAGAATGGACGATTAACCAAATAAAGCAGCACAACATTACAGTAACTAACAGTAAATAAACACACTAACGTGTACTATTAGAACATTTGTCATTTATTTAAACTTTATTTTACCAGAAAAATTAAATGAACCAGTTCTCACTGCTTTATATGATATTCGGGAGAAATAGCAGCCAATAAGGCAAAGGTGTGTCGTCACGGAGGCGGTTCCAGTTTGTGCAGCCGGGTGAGAGGTCGCAATGCATCTAACCGTAATGCATTGCGTCAGGATCAGAATGTGTTGCTTTAAGCCAGCGCTGTAAGCAAGTCAAACGCAGCCAATGACCGGACTGGGGAAACAAACTGAAACGCAGACTTAATACAGAGGACTAATGACAACAACCAGAAACAGCTGATCACATGGGGATCCCACACAAGGTTATTGAGGGGGCGTGGCACACGGAAGGAACGGACCATTGGGGCAGGACAGGGGTAATGTTGGGATCTTTATCGTTTTGGAAGCTATTAAGAAAAAAAATGCTCTTTATGTTTTATCCTGTTCATATTGTGTTTAAAAAAAAAAATATTTAGGTGTAATTTTGGGGGGCCGGGAGCCAATTTATTGGTCTTCCATTATTTCTCAGGGGAAAAATTCGATCAGAACTCAAACTTTTTACAATTCGATCCTGAGTCCGGAACAGATTAAATTCGAGAACCGAGGTACCACTGTACATGCTTTAACCTTCTGTAAAGCACTCAGAATTCCCCATGATGCTGTATAAATATATTTGCCTTTCCTTGCATAATGGACATAGTATAGCTTGCCTATCTATCCACCCATTGTGAGGACCCACTTGTCCTATTTAGGGTTGTGGGGGTCTGTAGCCCATCCCAGAAACTATGGGCCCAAGGCAGGGAACAACCCAGAATAGGGTAGAAACCCACGCCGGGACAGACAGACATACACACACCATTCACACCTATGGACAGTTTAAGTTAGATTTGCCTCTGTATGTTTTTGGACTATGGGGTGGGCGGGGGGAACCGGAGTAGCTGGATGAAACCCCAAGATGACATAGGGAGAACATGCAAATTACACACACACACACACACACACACACACACACACACACACACACACGGAGCAACGGTGGGAACTCGAACCCTGGTCCCAGAGGGTTTAACATAGCAGTGTTAGGGCGACCCTGTGGTGCAGTGGCTATCTAGATATGCTACGTACCATACAAATCTCTTAATAAATAACATATAGCCACACTAATAATAATCTACCTCTGCATCTTCTGAAACCACTTTTTAGGTTGACGGGGGGTCTGTGGCCTAAAGGCCAGGCGTGTCAGACTGCAGATCTCTGGCCCCCCCAGGACCGCAGTTTGATACCCCTGCTATAGGTGCATGTCAAGGGAACCCCCATGATGGGGCGCTAACCCATCACGGCTGAAGGCAATCTGGAAACACCAAGTAATCTCAGCGTGCTTCTGGACAGTGGGGAGGGGCCAGAATACCCAGAGGAGACCTCATGGTGTCACGGGAAGAACATGCAAGCTCCACACACATGGAACCATAGTGGAGACACGAAGCCTGGTGCCAGAGATGTGAGGTGACTGAGCTCACCACTGTGCCCCCATCTCACCCGCAATATATCCTATATAATTATAATACACATTAACCAAACAGGAAAAAATTAGCACATATAAAGTTCTATATTTGCTCAAACAGTTTTGGTGTCTAATTTCCATAAACAACAATAGCAAAAATCCTGCTTCCCATTAACAATGTCTGCAGTCCTGCTCTTTTTCCAAGGATTCTCTTTGTGAGTTTCAGCTCAAAGAGAAAATAGCAGTCGTTTGTCTCAGAGGATCCAAGGCTTTCAAATGAGTTAAATTAATTTTCTGTCTAAGGGTTTACAGCAACATCTCCATTCCAAACAGAAGCTTCAGAAGCAATATTAATGAATAGGGATAAAAGCACTTTAATGGACAATCAGTGAAGACAGGCCTTAATGATACAGTCTTTGTAAAGTAGTGTCTATTACATTTTTTTTGTGGGTTTGTTGTTGGAGCGGAGTTTGTTTCGGAATCGATTACCCTAGTCTGGATTGGGTAAGGCTCACCTTTAAAATGCCAATGTCATCAGTGTGAAGAGACAAATTCGACAAGCCTGTGAGAATCATGCAGGTTTGACAGCCCCGCTGTGATGTGTGAACTTCTACTCGGGGCGCTGAGATCTGCTGAGGCAGAATCACAATAAAGTCTCGACGTAAACCTGAAGTCCCTGATGAACAGCATCTAACATTGCATGGTTAGGGGGCTAGTAAATCACACGGCGCGAACGAGGAGCATGCAATTCATCTCTAGGTATATTCATGAGAATATACAGTGAAGGTGAAATAAAAATGCCATTTGTGTTGGAGAAATGAATTTGTCCTTCTGGGCTTTAAGGGATGCAGAGAAACCCACTGGAGAAGTAGAGATTCTACCAGAAAGGTTTTGTGGATTTCATGTAATTTTTCTGATGTTTATTTTAGTTACTAGAATATTACATAAGTCGAGGAATCATGCCGACATTCATGTCCACGGTTATCTAATCATTCGAAGTCTCCTTTTCTCCTCACGCCCACTCGGGGGCATTTTGCCGCCAGCTCACCGTTCAGAGATGGGACTCGGAGCTCTGACCGGAGCGGCGCCGACCTCTGAGGCCGAATCCACTGCCGCGGTGCTCGCCCGAGTTTGCTCGCCGAGCTGAAAATGTCATGCCCTGGGCCTGTAAGCTCAGAGAGAGGACGTCAAGGTCCTGGAAGCGGGGGGTGTCGGAACCTGGCCGGAAAAGCGTCGCGCAAACCAGACGGAAATAAACGGGCTACTGAGCAAAATCCGAGCTGAGAACCGGTGAACAGAAAGGGGTCACAGAACAGGCAGTCAACCAGATCCCAGCTGGCTCAGTCGTGGCGACAAACACACAGAGGCGTGTGGGGTCGCTATGTGAGCTTGACCAATAAGGAATAATGTCTGAATATTCAGAGGCAGAGTACGGAGCAGTTAACCCAGGCGTGATGTGATGGCTGGGCTGAATAGCAGAGGTGGATCCCTGCAACATAACCGAAACAGGCATTATAACCTCACAGTTACTCGGTCACCTTCCTCACAGGGGCTCGCGGAATCACTATCGGGCTCCTGCATTAGCAATTCGTGGATTCAATGCAGTGATGAATCCACTGCCAAGCGTTTTGTGGCATTTTAACTGTCAGAACGTGTCATATCTGGTGTCGACCGGTGATTGATGAACAGATGATGATGACAGATTGATTTACAGGAAACGGCAAACAGTCTGACGAGCAGGGATGAGTAGCTCATTCGCGGAAGGTAAACATCACGGACCAAGGTTTTGTCTCAACCAACCAGTTGAGCATAAAGAGTCACAGCCACAGACTCGACTGTTTGCTGCAGGCAAAATCTCGGTCTGGATTTTTATTGAACTTCCCACCTCTGCTAGCGAGGTGCAGATATAGTATGGACTTGCAAGAGCTAGTCTTGGCTAATTTGAGGTACGTTTGGATGTTTGGAGGACAACACTGACGGATGACCGGTTCTTGTTTATTCCAGGGATTAAACCACTAAACAGAGATTGTAAGTTAGCATGATACTCACGCCAACATTAGCAGGTCAAGAGCCATCTGAACGGTGACCTCTGACACCAAGAGCTTCTCACATCTGTGATCTGTATAGCCTCTCTATCTGTAGAATGTTACTCAAACTTCACTGCACTCTTCTTGGTTTTCTTTCAGCCAGACAGAGACATAACATGACCGTTATACATTTTTACATTGTTTTTTTTAAACAAGTCAGTTCCAGCCATATGTGTCTTCCACACTTCTCTCACTCTCTGACAGAGTGCGCAGTCCAACGATCCAGCTTCATTATAATTCACAGGGATTCACTCACCAGGCTAAGTTCTTCTAGAAAAAAAGCACAACCTTTTACATCCCTGCCCACAGCTGATTCCAGGCCAGCCTACGCATTCCGGCGATGTGTCATAAGTCAACAGGAAGTGTCAGAATTTAAGCGATATTTCAGTGCACGGGCAGCTATAAACTTCTGACTCCTTACAGATGGAAGATAAATTCCCTCCTCATGACTTTCAAACTACTTGAGAATGATCATCAGTCATGGACAGCATCCACCAGAGGTGAAGACAAATCCACGGAAAGGGCCTGGTTGTACGGAGCACTTGTGGAACATCTCCATGATCCAGACGTCGATTTCTTCTGTCAGACAAGAAAATCTCTGTCCACAGCTTTAGTCCTGCTCCACAGACAAATTCACCACATATTGTTAAACCCAGGACTGATAACCAAGTACAATTATAATAACCACATTCTCATCATGGGTTAAAATGCGATAATAAGTAAGCGACAATAACTGTTGCAAGGAATGGTGCTGGAAAGGTTTATCTCACAAGCTGCTGTGTCTTGAATAATAAGAAAAGGTCACAAATCACACATGGCACTGGGTTAGGTGTTTTCCCTTGTGGATGCTGTAATCCAAACAAAGCTTAACAAGACACAAAACCACCTCAAACGCAAAGTAACTTCCATGCGACGTCTCACCATTTCCTACGATAGACTGATGGTAAAATCTACTCCGGTTGGTGAGGAATCCGGGTGGCCGTCTTTGCCTGGCCTTCCAAATACTGGGATTCCTTCCATCACTGGGTGCTCGCAGTCGAGCATTAGCTACAACAATACAAAAGGAATCACCTTCATGCCTAATTTTAATAGCAAGAAATATATATTTTTGATGGAATACTATGTTTGCCCTTGTGTCTGCGTAGCACGGCTAGCTAGTTCAATATCATGGATAAGAAAAACATCTTCCAGTTCTTTTCCTTTAGGTCACTGTGCTCTTGCATCATCATCCCATTGAAAGTAGATGGGGAAACATGGACTCAACTTAAAACTTGGGACACGTTCCGAAGAAACTTTTTATCAGTGTTCCCTAAAAATGAATTCAGGCATAATTCACCTAAAGGTTGATCAGCGACGCCTGGTCCTTCTAAGTATTTGCTGAACGTTGTGAATTAATTAGAGTGAACAAAAATAGACCTCTAATGTAGATCCAATTAATTTTTGAGCACGATTTATCACACTGGGAGTCAAAGTGAATTCATTTGAACTATAACTTTGCTTAGTTGATGTTCATATACCATAAATTTGAAGCCATCCCATAAGTAACTCGGTCCGCTTACAAAAATCCCGTATTAGTCACCATATCACTGAAAAGCCTCTTTCTGTTATTTCATATAAATACAGGGGAGATTCATCCCGCGTGACTTCAGCTCTCCATCGGTTGCTCCACACGGCTGATGTGTCATTTGTTGCGTCCGGTTGGTGAATGGCAGGTACAAATGTGTAAAAATGAATGAATAAGTCGACGCTTGAGTGTGATGTCATCTGTGACCAAGTCCTGGTTAACACAGTGAAGCAGCTCTTCACAGATTGGCCTCGTAATGGTCTACAATAGTCACAAGACCTTGATGTAAACTTCAGCAGCGTGACTCATCCGAGTCTTTTTGTCAGTGATTGCAGCTCCACTAGTTGCACTTCGGGTTTCCGTGACCTTGACTGGGGGGTGAACTCCATCACCCCCCCCATCCATACCTACCTACCTACACCTGCTGACTGACCCACTGAGCCTCCACCAAGGTCTGAAGCCACGCAAGCTTAAGGAAACTGCATTTTATCAAATTATTATTAAAGCCGTTTCCCCTTGTAGTCCAAATACGTACAGTTAGGTGAACTGGCCTCTATAAAGTGTCTGTAGTGTGTATTAGAATGTTTGGCATTCTGTCCATGTTGTTCCCCTGTATCCAGGAACCCCCCCCCCCCACCCCATGACTCTATATTATTTAAGTAGTTGGAACATCCATATATAGACGGATTATACACTCAGTGATCAGTTCACTGCTTAAAACTTGGGCCTATGTACATAATACAAATTGTGAGGGGGGGGGGGGGTCTGGCAACTCAACACCTGAGCTGATTTCTTTCAGCTGAGGGCTGAAGCAAATTTCGAAGGGGTGGTGCAGACTTGTAATTTTACTACCTGGAGAGAAACATTTCGTATGGCCAGGTGCCTGGTTAATTTTCTTGTTAATGAACATGGCCTCTGCTCATATGAATGGAATCCATGCATGCAGGTGGGCTGAGTGGGTCTGTTATGCGCGTTGTTTGGCATTTGAGAGGCTGAAGCTTCCCGATCGAAGTGATTCTGAACGAGGTGTGCCAGTTGTCCTACTTCCGGAGCCTCGGAGACTTTCACACGGAGTCTCACACAGAACAGTGTCTAAGGGTTACAGAAAAATGGCGCAATGAGGAGGAAAAAAAAAACAAAACCCAAAAACATCCAGTCAGCGGTAGTTCTCTGGGTGAAAACAGCCCGTTAATGAGAGGTCAGAGGAGAATGGTCAGACTTATTAAAGCTAGACCACAAGGGGGAAAATAACAAGCTCAGTACAGCAGTGGTGTGCAAAAAGGCTTTTCTGAATGCAGTTGTCTGGCCTTGAAGTATTACTGGAAGCGACTGTGGGATCCTGTCTAAAAAGCAGCTAGTGGATGGACAGGAGTGTCTTTCCGATTAATTAGTCGGAGCTAATAATGGAAGGTGAATCACACAACAGAAGCAAATTACTGACCAGAAATTCAATAGCTCTTCATAATATGCTCAAAATAAAAATAATGCGTATATCAGATGGCATAATGCTTGCTATATCCAGCTGTATGAATAAATTAATTCTTGATTGATTTTTTTTTATAGAACATTTTGTTTTAAATGTAACCCACTGACTGCAGTATTTTGTATAAAAATGAATTAAGTTCCTTGCAATTCTCTAAAATCTATTTTAAGAGACCAGAACGGTACCTATGACACAACGAGACTGATAGAATGACTCCTGAAATGGGCCTTGAGATGTGAAAATACCAGTCCGCCCTCCAATGGTGGATCCAAGATACAAGCAGCTATTTGGTGTCATGTTCCAACACGGGATGAAGAGCCCGTCATTTAACTGCTTCTCTATAATTACTTAATTACTAGAACGCAATCTAATGTGAATATTCATGGCCTCACATGTGATTGAAAAAAATGTGAATGCTGCAGTGTAATTAAAAAAAAAAAAAAACTGTAAAAATTAATAAAATGCACAATCCATTTCCGCTTACCAGTTTAACAGAGAGTAACACATAAATGTCATGTAAAAAAGTAGCACTGTCAGAATGGAGAAAGAGGATGATGAGGATGACCAATCACGTGGTGGGTGGATTCAGCCATCACACGCATAAAAATGGAATGTCTGAAGGCATGGAAAACGGAACATTCCAGAAGAGTTCCGGACTCGAAATAGACTTGACAACATCCTAATAATTATAACATGGATCTGATGAGCCAGTGTGGTGGCAAATAGCATTAGAACTTACAGGTCTAAGTCCGGGATAGGTCCTTATGTACCTGTAAGTACAATTCTCACCAGGAGTAGGTGACACTGTAAGCAGCTTTGAATAAAGGTTTCTGAGTTTTACCAAAGAACAAGACATTTACAGACATGATTAAAAATACATGCATGAGGGCACGAGTACAGCCGAGTACTTTTACACGTCAAGACGATCTTAAATGCAGTCATTCGGAGTAAACGATGTATCGTAAATGTGGGGGGGCCACCTGCTTTGTGCAGTGCTGGATCCTGGGCTTGCTGAGGCGTTTGTCATAAGCTGTTGACCAAACTCCTGTTCTCTAAATGAGGGATGAATTCTGCAGATGTGCGACGCTGAATAGCTCTGCTAATCCAGCAGGCCGCACACGTCTCCAAGTTCATTAAAAAAACCCAGCAACGCGCAAGCCTTTAGACAGAGACGTTAGATGTACTGTCACACGCAGTCTGGGGAACTCGTTGACAGCCAAAACAAGATGTTTCGTTTTAAAATAGTTGTTATAAATAGACTGTTATTGGAACAAAGTGTATATTTTTTTCACTAAATATGCAATAAGACTTTTAAAAAAATCCCTCTAAACATTCTAAATCAAGTAAACTATGCCTATGGAAAGGATTCATCCATCCATCCATCCATCCATTTTCCAAACCGCTTATCCTACTGGGTCGCGGGGGGTCCGGAGCATATCCCGGAA
>JAABNY020000008.1:24749389-24765300 GCA_015164015.2 Brevimyrus niger
TTGTGCCTCTAATAACTACTCGCTGCTTCCTGTCAGTTAGCCAGTTTTCGATCCAAGCTGCCACAGTTCCTAAAATCTGAAAAATACCTGTTTTCAGCATATATACCACCCCAAAATTGTCCATTGTGTGTGTGTGTGTGTGTGTGTGTTGGGTGAGGGGCATGTATATACTGCATTGTGGGGACCAAATGTGATAAAGAAAAATCTTTTAACATTATGACATTTTTTTCAGTCCCCAATGGACTATTTTTACTAATTTAATATACATCAATAGAAATTTTAAATAATTTAATAAAATCGGTGAAAGCTATAAAAAAAGTAAAATGGCCAAAAGTCTTTTTTTGGTTCCTTATGATTAGAGTTAGGGCTGGACTGGCATCTCTTCCAGGATGTACCCCAGCTCTGTGTCCTGTGCTGCCCAGAACAGACTTCAGCCCCCTTCAATTATGGAATTCAAAATAACACATGAAACTAGCACTTTAAATATTCCCAAATTTATTTTTTTCCCTCCTTCTTACTTTTTGTAACATTTCATGTTCATCATATTACACAAAGCTCTAAATGGTACAATAAATGATGACAGATTGCTTATAGATGAACATTTTGTAACAGTTTGTGCATCCAAGAAGGTTTTTAAGGGCTACTTGTGAGACCTCACTGGTGCTACTTTGCTACCAACATCAGGACAGAGTCATTCCCTTTTCCTTCGTCTTGTAGGACTATTTCCAGCAGCTACACATTTCTTGCAGCAAAGACATGTGAGTATAAAAGCAAAGTATAAAATATACCAATTTCCAATAACATCTGTGCAGAAAAAAATAGTACATGTGCATTATTCGCAGATCTAATAAAAGAAGCAACGTCACAGTAAAGTTAAATTTGCTCACCCAGGGATGCAGTATTACCACCTTGCTGGGATCGGTACTCTAGCAATGCTATTACTCAGATTACTGCCATTGTAACAGTAAAATACAGTATATTCATCTGAACAAGACTAGCAGGTCATTCAATGCATGGGCTGGTTGGTTTGATGTTTTCTTGTGTAAGTCTTGTATCAGTATAAGATGCTCTAAGTCTAAGCCAATATCTGATTCCTTACACTGTGTTGTATAAAAATGTTAATTTTGTCTACACAACAAATATAATTAATAAATTATTTGCACTGTGGTCCTTAAGCAGGATTGGGTGAATTCTTCAAACCTTTTTCTTTTGACTAAGCTAACAAATGCCAAATGATCACAATCATTTTTGTATTTAAAGGAAACTGACCAGACTGCAGAGGTGCACATCCAAGATTTAGGAGACTTTAAGTGACACACAAACTCCTAAATGTTAAGATATTCTTGTTTCTGGTTTTTGTCAAGCTTGCAAGCCAGACTATCTGCAAAGAGATCTAGAAAGACATAATAATACATCATGATTAATTACCTTTTTGGTCTTTAAATTTCCAACAGTGCTGATAATACATTTTAAACTCTGTCTTTTTCAGAAGAAAAAACAGGGAGAAATTCCAGAGACAGGTAGCTGCTAAAAGTAGCCAGACAATCTTTGCAGGTAAATTACCTAAATTAAACTGAAAAAGAAAACTCACAGAATTAACTAAATTAATGAAGATTGCTGACATAATGGATATACATGTATCCATAAGCAACCGTGGTTAAGGCCATTTTGTCATGCAAGATGATTTCAATACAGAGGTTAGCAACAACTGTGCACAAATCTGTGGAATAAATTTCTGAACTCGGTATTGAACACAGTGTAGATGATAGGGTTGAGGGCACTATTGACGTAGCCCAACCAGGTGACGGTGCTCATCAGATAGGGCGAGATGTAACAGGACTCACAGAGGACACGCGTGGTGTGGACCACGAAAAATGGAGTCCAACAGAAGAGGAATACACCTACAACCAGAGAGGAAAAGACCGGTGACTAGAAGGTTCCAGAAGAAGCTTGAGTTCAGCACAAATTAGCAGTTATGATAGAAGTATTTCATAACAGTGCTCTGCTCAGCTAACCTTAGTTACATGGCAACTTAGTTATGTAGTATTAATCCAAACAATTTTATGATTGTGAATTGTATCTTACAGTGTTTTTAATCTCTAGACACATACAGATGGAAAATGAAACGCACAAAATGGACCACAAACACAGATAAATGTAGATGTATAACATCTTACAATGACCATACTTTAGTGAATAATTTAGAACTTTTAATGGGGTATCTATAAATACCTACTACTACAGATTGAGATACAGAATAGTTGATATTTCAGCCAGTTTCACTATCGTTTGAAACTTTTATATGAAGTTTTAAAACGTTTATGCTTTAAAAGCAGCTGATGTTACAGAAAAGTACTGACAGGAACACTGGTGTCCTCATCATCAGACTCATGAGAGCGAATGATACATAATGATGAGTGACGATTGCAGTGAAAGGGGAGCATGGAGGTTTATAGAGCAGCACTGCTGACTCACACCTCCGGGGGAGCTCCGCATCCTACCTCTGCTCTTTAGCTGCAAGGCTGCGTGTTCTCCCAATATCATATGGGTTTCCACACCCAGTCCAAATACTAACTGGTGCCCAGTGATGTACTGGCATTCCATCCATGGGCAGCCCCAGCCTTAAGTCCTTTGCTGCCTGAGATAGCTTATAGGCTGATAACTTTCACTTAAAGGGGCCCTATTAAGATAACTGATATGATAACTGATAGCTTTCACTTAAAGGGGCCCTATTATGATAACTGATAACTTTCACATTTCTGGTTTCTCATTTTTCTTTAGTGTGTTATATAGCTTTATGTGCATGTAAACGGTCTGCAGAGTCCTAGGGCCCAAAGTACTGTACATGCCAAAGGGAGTAACTCTCACCATGGACACCACTCTTCTCTAATCTGACCGAACCCCCCTCTCTGGAATTCCCTCCCTTACTTTTGTAACATGGTGAGATCACCTTGAAACACAATCCTGCTACCTGCAAAGATCTGTCTACAGAGTGGAAGACATGGGTGGAATGTGTACAGCAAACTGGGGCATGTGAAAAAGAAAGTACACCTACTTTTAATTATATGGTTTAATATATCAGGACATAATAAAAAAATAATCTGGTCATTAGCAGATTCTAAAAAATCTTAAATCTAACCTCAGGTGTACACACAACAGAATCCACTTTGTCATTAATTAGTTAACAAAAATTAAGCCAAAATGGAGATGCCATGTGTGAAAAACTAAGTACACCCCCTGATTCAATAGCTTGAAGAACCACCTTCAGTAGCAATAACTTGAAGTAATCATTTTCTGTATGAATTTATCAGTCTCTCACATCATTGTGGAGAGATTTTTGGCCACTCTTCCTTTCGGTGTTGCTTCAGTTCATTGAGCTTTGTGGACATTTATTTATACACAGCTCTTTTAAGGTCCCAGAACAGCATTTTGATCAGGTTTGCACTTTGACTGGGCCATGCAACACATTGATTCTTTTCTTTTTCAGCTATTCTATTGTGGATTTGCTGGTGTGCTTGGGATCATTGACCTCTTGCATGACCCAATTTTGGCCAAGATTTAACCATCATACAGATGGCCTCATATTCGACTCAATGACTGCAAGGTGCCCAGGTCCTGTGGCTCTACTCCTGAGAAGTTTGGCTACTGTCTTGAATGTTTTCCACTTGTGAATAATCTTGTAGATTGTAGAATGATTGACTTAAAATTGTTGAGAAATGGCATTATAACCCTTCACAGATTGATGGTCAACATCATTTTTAAGATTACTGCTGATGTCTTTCCTCCTTGGCGTTATGTTTACACACACCCAACTGCTCCAGACCAGCAAACTGCCAAAACATCTGCTTTTATAGAGGTGGTCGCACTTGCTGATGATCAATTAATCAAGTGAATTTGATTATCAGCACCTGGCTTCTATTTAACCTCTCAATCCCTACGGAAGCAGTAAGAGTGTACTCAGTTTTTCACACCCTGCTTCTCCATTTTTGGCTTTTTGTTAAATAAATAATAACATGATGTATTATGTCATATGTTGTTGTTTATTTGTGGTTGTATTTATCTCATTTTGAGGCCTGTTAGGGACCAGATGATTCTTTATTATGTCCTGATATGTAAAACTTTAGACTTGAAAGAGGGTGTACTTTCTTTTTAACGTGACTGTTCAAATGAGCTGTATTTAGTATCAATTATTGAATTACAATTTTTTCTGGCAAGGGGAACTTCAGGGGGATACCAGTACTTTTATTTTTTTCATAACAAATCCCATTAATGGGGTCAGTCTACCCTTATAAGGAAGCTGGTAATGGATTAGACTTAAAGGTTTTGCAGACACGTCCATTTTGTGGAATCAGGCTAAAACAGTCTGAATTCCTTTCTGAATGAAAACATCTTGAGATTTGAAGTGTTGTTCCATTTTCCTCACAGGATAAAGGCACTGAATGATAAATATTGGATCTTGTGTGATCCCGGACGCTGGCCTTACGCGCCACTCTTGCGGTTTCACCTCACTGCACTGTTTGGAAATGTCTCTCACGGGGCAATACTGTGCAACCGTGCCATACATTTATCTGACAGGCAAATCATACCTTCAACACTGGAATGAATTCAAGTTCCCACTTTTGTCACTGTTGTTTAAAATACGGAGAAGGTGCAATTTGAAAAGGTAATAAAAGACAAGCTTGGTCTTTGCTTTGAATGGGGCGACGTGATGAAGTGATGTGCGAACTGACCCGTCATTTTAACAGTTCGCTGAGTTACACAAAGACCCGTATAAGCTGGGACACAAACTCACTTGTGACATTGTAAAATAATTGTCTCCAGCTTCCAGTACAGGTACCAACCTTATCTGTTGGCAAACTTCAGAAATGAAAGGATAAAACTCTACACTCCAAAGCTACCAATGTTAAAATGCCAATTGCATATACAAACTCCCCTAAAATGTTTTAAAATGAAACTACTCTCAAGCCCTAATTGCACTCATTGCCCAGATCAGGCACTCGGTACAACAATACATATGTTCTGGTTGTGCATTACAATCAGACGCTTCTGGCATGAGATATGTTCTGTAATATCCACACTACTTAATAAGCACATACAACCCAGCCCCTGCCTCAGCCTTCTTAATGATGATTCACAGCTATCGCTCACTCTCACTCAGTATAAACTGCCCCTTTGCAGAATTCACTGCAGAAAAAATGTTGTATTAAGATTTTGGCTCCACCCTAGTTTACCTCTAACACAATATTGTTTAACTGCTTATCAGTACATTACTTTAATTGAGTTTATTCAACTGCACACCTTAAAAAGGCCAAACCCAAAACCATCCAGGCTTGGTCTTGGATGACTCAGTCCATTCAAGACTTTGGAAAACAAAAGATCCATGGTTGAATTTAGAGGTCTGGTGTAAGATGCTCTCTTTTTCATTTAATTTGATGTAATGAGGGGAATGCTTTGCATGTCTTCGTAATCTCAATCTGTAACAGCTCTCTTCAATCGATCATGGTCACTGTCTGCTTCTTCTGTAATCTTTGTGTCGTACTGTACTGTGTGATCTGTATGTTCATGATAAGTTGTAAGTGTAAAATTTCTTGCATCTTTTAATAAAAAATGTCAACTATAAAAAAAAAATGTCAATTGCACGCATACAGCTCATTTGCTGCGATTAAACAGAGTTGTTCAAAGCTTAGCTGTCTGCTGCGACTAACCGCAGGAAGCTAACTCACGTGTGGCTGCAACTCACCCACGACGACGGGAAGAACCTTCATGGCCTTGCGTTCCCTGCCGTTAATCTTGGCTCTCCTCTGTCTAGAAGACGTCCCGTACATTATGCCCTGGTAGGCCACCGTGTGGACAGGACTCTCCCTGCACTCCCGGGGGACGGGACAGTCTGGAGGGGGACAGTGGTCCAGTTTCTCCAGCTTCTCGATGGGAGCAGGAGGTGAGGCCAACGGGGAGGCCTGCTGAAGCTTGCTGCACATATGGAGGCTGCTCCGTAACTTAGCCTTGCGGGTCTCCTCCCACCGTCGCAGGCCCCGGAACATTCCGCAGTAGAGCAGCAGCATGATGGGGCACGGGATGAAGAAGGAGCAAACGGAGGAGTACACCACGTAATTATCATCTTCCAGCTTGCACTCGGAGGGATCCCTGTGAGGGACGTTGTTGATCCCGAAAAGGACAGGGGATGCTACCGCTAAGGCTAGTATCCAGGTGGCGGCGAGAAGGACGGCTTGTCTCTGGTCTATATGCTTCCGGTTGTAGTTCAGAGGAACAGACACGGCAATAAACCTGCCAGAAGAGAGTTTTAGGCAGAAAAACCCTGTGGGTACCATTTGCATGTAAATTACGTGTCATTTCGCATACATTTACTGTCAATATGCACTACTGCTTAATGAGTCCAGTAAGCCAAAAATGAGTGAGATACCTGTCAATGCTGATTGCACACAAGTTGAATATTGACGCTGTGCACAACATCACGTCCATGGTCATCAGACCATCACAGAAGGTCATACTCAGGGTCCACACGCCGCCGAGGAACTGCAGAGAGTTAGAAAATTCATCTTAAAGCTTGAATCCCAAGATTTGCAGTGATTTGGTTGAACCACATACCATGATAAAAATCTGGCTTTGGTGAGCTCTTTGTGTATATGTCAGCACGGTCGTGTGCCTGTTTCTATCTATATTTGTTAATGTTTTCACAGGCAATAATAGTCCATTTAAAGGGTGTATATTGCATATTATTCTTTGTGCTTTTGAAAAAAAAAATCACTGTTAGGCTTGGACAACGTGCTATAAATTTTTACAAGATGGATCTCATTGTGGCAGAACAAGAGTAACAACTTAAAACTTCAAGGTCTGCACTGTGCAGATAAACTCCAACACTGCTCGTAGAAAGATATTTGCACTCATGAATGTTAAGACGTTACTAACTTCAGGAACCAGAAGCTTGATATTACTGTAGAGCTAAACGCATCCTTCTGGAAGAGGTTTAAAACTACGTCGCAGACAAATGTTCTGTACGTTATTTACATTTAACAATCAAATATGGTGCTTTGCCGTAGTTGTGCTTTATTACGATATAACCAATACCGTAAACTCAACACAGTATAAAACCATTTCAAGTAAAATTGCTAGCATGGTCGCCAGATAACGAAACATGATTATAACAAAACCATAACAAATCATAATCATAATAAAATCATCTTAAAAGTTTCGCAATCGATACATGGTTATTGAAAAAATACTAATAAAAAATAGGAAAACAAAAGGTTGTCATCATGTCTGAGTGGCAAATCTGTAATAGGACTAAAATAAATTTTAACCTGTACAAAGCAAAACAAACGTGAACACCCTTCAATACAGCAAGCTTAAGTCACTTTTTCACTTAACTTGTGTGGCATATCAAATATAAAATGTAAAACACACAAGATATAGAAAATAACATTCTATAATAAAATAACTAGCAAAATCAACGGGACGTTGATAATCAGAACATAGAAAATAAAATAAAACACACATATAATACTGTGCACATAACTATAGACAATAGTGGCTTATATTTTCAGTCCTTAAGACCGCGATTATGACTCCTGTCACCTATACTCTAGTGGTTATAAAAACAAAGCTTTATAATCACTTACCTCAGCGTACACATACAACGGCAAAACCAATACCGCCAATAGCAAATCGGCAACTGCCAAACTAACAATGAAGTAGTTTGTAGTTGTTTTTAAAGCTTTTTCTGTGTATACGCTAATGCATACTAGTAAATTGCCACAAATTATAAGGATTATCAGCAGTATTCCGCTAATCAGAGCTGGAAAATTGCGGTCAGTGCTCGGATCTTGGATGGTCTGGTTGGTAGCGGTCAGATTAGGTGGCATGACGGCCGGGAACAGTCCTGTCACCGGGAGGAGATCCGCAGATCCCTTCTACAAGTCGTATGTCCGACGTCTTGTAATAGAGTTTCATATAGGCATTTTGTTCAGCGTCATGACTGTATGATTTTATCATTTGGCACAGCCGATTTTCAGACTCAGGCCGTCACTTTCAAGGTCTGTTTACATTCAATTGTAGTAGCACGGTATTGAAATCAAGCGCATCAGTATTAACCAAATTAACCAAGGCACGTACTGTTTTACTAAACCAGTTCGCTATAAAAAGAATATTGAAACGTCAATTTGAATGAGTTTGAAGCTTTTTAAACGCAATAACGAAAAAACGAATTTTTGAATATCATAATTTTAATTTTCGCACAATACTTATCTTAGCACAGTACATGTCTTCTTTCCTGCGTAATGAAGGGAAACCTTAAGTCTACAGCACTAGTTCAAAAAAGACAGAGGGAGGGAGAGGAGCCAGTGATGTAATTGGAACACCAAATCCAAGAAAATATCGATGCACTAGAAACTGTATATGAAAGTGTGTCATCAGAGAAATATAGGCAAACTAAAGCGCGATGAAAAATGTTAAAACTACACCGTTAATTATAGTTCAGACCAAACCAAAGAAATAAGATATGCTTCAGATAGATATACATACATACATAATTATTCATACATAGTACGAAAGTTGGATTCAGGGAAATAATTAAACAATTTCATATAGTTATACAGTTAAAGAATTTCACAGCATATAACGAGCAGTGCCAAAAAATGGCCTCATGTCTCTCTGTACATCTGGTTCACAAACCCACACAAGTAGCAATAGTTACAATCTGCAAGTAAGAATTTGCAGTTCCACTAGCCAAAACACTAAAGTAGTTAAAAATGTGCTGTCATAATGCAATTCAGTTGGTTTATAAGATGATATTGAGTCCTATCTTCCAGGGGTTGTGATTAATTAATTTAATCTGATATAGTGAGAATGGATTCAAAAAATGATTTGTAACACAGCTATACTATTGTTCTTGGAGGTTTTCCATAAAACGTCAAAAATGGATTTTCCATTTTCTTTCTGACTGCCCAAGAACCTGAAAATTCAGTCCTAACACAAGCTTTACAGTTATTCTTTTCTTGCAAGTAAGTCAATCTAAATCTTACTGAGGGTAAACACCACCAATAAGCTGATACCTGGTTCTTTCAAGAAGATGAAGGATTTTCAAGGCGATGTACTCAAATATAATGAAGTTTGTATCACGTGTGTAACATTTTGAACAAATGATATGCTCATTGAAGAACTGAACCTTTACATATTTCAGGCCAAGCCTATTGGTCATCATATGCTCAATAAAGACTAATAAGTGCTTTGTAGGTAGAGAGAGGCACGACACAAGAACAATCCACAGTCAGTGGCTGATTTTGAAAGATCAGCCAATTCCTGCAAACTCGTTTCAGATTTACCTACATGACATCAGTCAGCCTGGTGCAGCTGGTGTCATTTATTAAATTTACTCACCCATTTTTATGGGAACCATATCCCAAATTCCAGCATCTCTGTGTGCTCAAGAACCGGCAAATACGTCTCCAGCCTTCTGCCAGCGATTCAAAACATAATCGTGGAAGAGGATTTAATGTTTATTTTATTTAATTCATTTTCATCCACTAGGTACACAGTAATGACATTAAAGTGACAAAACTGCATTTAGATGGGATGAAAAAACATAACCCTTCCTCGAATATGTCTTTGTAATACTTTATTTGGAAGAGGTTAGAATGTGCATGTCATATGTGCTTTGACTTGATGACATACATTAAGCCACTTGGGGTAGTTAGGCCAACATGACTGAAGATTTAAGTTCTTATACTTAAGACTGCAGTTAAGGACTTATAGTTGAGTCCATTTTTATACTTTATAATAATGATAGATTACCTTCTTTGTGAACTCCATTGCAAATGATGGAGGAGGCTGTAACTTTATTGCATATACAGTTATACTACAACCTATTTTTGGTCCTTTAATTGAAAGGTCTGGCATGGTTAGGGGATTCCAGTTGTCAAAAACAGTCAAGATTTATTAAAAAATATATTATAGTTGTCAGAAATGTTCCAGAAAAATGACAAAAGGCCTTTATTTTGGTCACTTTGCAGTAGGAGAGTAGAACTTGCTAATGCATGGCTTCTCAGCTTTTGCCAGTGTCAGAACGAGTAGCATCAGAGTAACATGCTGACGTGTGCTTATCCTGAAGTGACAGGAGTCATGGTTGGCATTGATGTCAAAAGCGTGTTAGGTGTAGTTCTAGCTTGCTGGGGGGAGGGGGACAGTGGAGAATCATACTTCCCCGCTAGCCAGCATTTATTTCTTCTCTTCTTCTGCTACCATTCTGCAATAATTCTCAGTATCTGAAGAACACAAAGATTGCAATAATGACATAATTATCTCATGTTGAGATGAAGCTCCTTTTCCCTAGATTATGACATAATTTAGCAGCGTGACAGTGTAACCCTTTGTCTTAAAAGGGCTTGTGCCTTATACACAGTTTACATTAATATCTAAGGGTTGCTCTCCGTGTCTGCCATTGTGCTAGGCATAACAGATTTTGCTTAGAGGAATAACATGCATGAATTCAGACAATTTGTTTAAATTTGAAGGTAGGTTGAAAGTTTCTTTATATCAAATTTCAGTATTTTTTTATCATATCATCTACGCATGTTATGTAGAGTGATATGACATAGCATTTCCCAGGACAATGGTGGAACTTAGACACAGGACATGACATGTGCTTCATAGTAAAACACTACACCAGTTGGAGGGTAAGTCAATGCTGTCAGGCCACGGGGAAGTTCAGATCGGAAAAACAGGAGCAGGACTCAAAGAGACGGGATAAAACAGGATTTAATCGGGGAAAGATACACGGGGCACACCAAAACAACGCTAAGACGTTAATGACAGGACTGAGGAAAGACTATCAGGGAAGCACACAGAAGAAGCAGCACGATTGGAATGTGACAGAACCCCCCCCTCTCCGAAGGCACACACACTGGGAGCGCTTAAGGGGAGCAAAGGGACGAGAGCTGGAAAACAAAAGCAAGGACATCAATGGGGCACTGGGAACAGGACCATCATCACATGGACAAAACCAAGGGGCACTACACAGGGAGGCAAAGAGCAGGGGAAAGCAAGCCACCGGAGGGAACCCTGATGGGCGGAACGCAGAATCCACAGGGGCAGTCAGCAACCGTGAGGCTGGAGCCAGAGGGACCTTCTGTGACTGCAAACCCGGAGCCAGAGGGACCTTCTGTGACTGCAAACCCGGAGCCAGAGGGGATGTCGAAGGGAGCGAGGAGGATGGCGGAGGGAGCCGTTGGCACACAGAGGGTGGAGCAAGAGTCGCTGGCACACGGAGGGCGATGCAGAAGCCGCCGGTACCGGAACCACGGGAGTTGGAGCCACAGTTTGTGCCTCGGCAGTGGGTGCCGCCTTTTTCAGGGACTGGGGATCCATGGGATGGCATCCCCCAGAGTCCTGACACCTTTCAGTGCCAATCGCATACCCCAAAATATGTGGGCTTCCCGCGCACGCTCCGGCTGAGGCTGGGGGCAGACGCAACTCACTGCAGGGGAGACAGCGGAAACGGAGATGCACCCCAGGAGGACCTCAGGCATGTCCTCCGGTCTTCCGTTTCTTCACTTCTTCTTCTATCCTGCAGCTTTTGGTGGAGTCTGGGGCACTTCTGGCAGCTCCAAAAGTGGACCATAGGGTAGTCCGCTTTCCAGGGCTACCCACTGCATCTTCCACTCCACCACCCCTCATAGCTGCCACAAGTTGTCTCGCACCTTTCCCTCGAGGAGCAAGTCCTCGAACAAGAATATCATTTCCAGGATGTCTCTCCTCCAGTAGGCGTGAGCCTGAGCGAGGGGGACGTCCCAAACCTCGGGCTGATTAAGACAATAGATTACTTCGTCAGTCAAGTTGAGGTATTTTTCCTCAGTCAGGGGAGGCATCTTCTTTAGGAGTTCTGTCATTCTGTCGTTCCATAGGGAAGTACGGAGTGGGAAAACAGGAGCAGGACTGGAGGAGATGAGATAATATGGGATTTAATTGGGGAAAGATACACAGAGCACACCAAAACAACACAAAAGACGTTAATGACAGAACTGGGGAATGACTAACAGGGAAGCACTTAAATACAGGAACTTAATTAGACTAGAAACAGCTAGTAACATGGGAATTCCACATGAGGTTAACGAGGGGGTGTGGCACACTGGAGGAGTGGCACGAGCAGGACGTGACAGATGCTTTCCTGTTGGTGCTTTGCTGACAATGCTTTCCTGTGCAAATGAGTCAGGGACTCATATGCATTTGGACAAACAGGGGAAAATTACGTTGCTTGGATAATAGATAATAAGACCAAGTAGCAAATTTTTTTTTTCGTTTCTTGTATCTCATTAGTGCCACTTAGACACCCACTGTAATTGTGCCTAAAACCTATTTTATGGACAATAAAGGTCTTTAGATATCGATTTTGTGAATAGCTAGCAACATAATAGAGCTTTTGCCTACTTACTGGTGAAGGAGTATGATTCAGGGACACAGGGTGGCTGTGCAGGCCAGATTGGCATGTTAATATCACGGCTCTAATTTGATTTACAGATGTTCATGTCAACTCAGAAAAACTTCTTTAGGTCCTTTCTCATGTGCCTAGAGAGGCTGGTTCAGGCTAGTCCAGTTTGTGCAGCATTCAGATAATATAGAGGGCTTTACTCAAATCAGGTCACCTGTGCCTTTCTGCTCAGCCCCTCTGTCTTTGCTGAGATTTCCTTTGGCTCTTTGAAAAAGGTCTGTGAGTCTGAAAATGAATCCCATCATTGCGGGAAAGTTAAATATCACGGAGTGTTCTGCAAAAACACCCACTGTACCCTGCCTTGTCAGTGTGCTGCTAGAACTAACAACCAGACATGTGAAAAGCATGACATTTCACTGTAGTGGAAAAGTAATCGGTGTATCCCAAAGGAAACATTTTAACAGTGAACTATCAGTAAAGAGTTGGGGTGCTGTGTAGCTCCACGAGTTGGGACTCAAATTCCACAGCTGGCTGCGTGATTTCTCTACTGCTTGGTTAAGCATGACCCTGGAGAGCAGCTGGCTCAGCGATACTGGCTGACCCTGATTAGTATGTCACTTTGGATAAAAGCTTCTATGCAATTTTCCAGTGCTGTCTCCAGAAGTATATAATTATTTATTCTTAAAAATCGATCCTGAAACTTGCAAAGCAGTACAAAAAAGAGTGTGACTAAACTAATAAAGAAATGGCGTGAGTAACTGAGTAAAGCAGAGCGAGGTTTGTGGATTTATTACCAGAGAAGAAAGAGAGCAGTAATTTTCTTTATCTGTGAGTGTGTCTATGTCTGTGTATTTATCTGTGAGTGTGTCTATGTCTGTGTATTTATCTGTGAGTGTCTATATGTCTGTGTATTTATCTGTGAGTGTGTCTATGTCTGTGTATTTATCTGTGAGTGTCTATATGTCTGTGTATTTATCTGTGAGTGTGTCTATGTCTGTGTATTTATCTGTGAGTGTGTCTATGTCTGTGTATTTTTCTGTAAGTGTCTGTGTGTCTGTGTATTTACAGTATGAAGAGGTTATTTGCCAAAAACATCAGCATTTTCCAAAATGTTCATAAATCATGTTTTTCTTTTGGTGCATGTAAAGAACCAAGATGGAAGGCACGAGGAACACAGGTGGATTGGGGGAAAAAAAAACTTTTTTTTTTAATTCACAAAAATAACACAATTTAACAAAAAAAAAAATCTTGGGCCCATAAAAATGTCAACTTTTCAGAAACACAGCTAACCATATAACTTAAAGCAAACAAACTGACATTCTCCTAGATAATACACCATGACTATTGTATATATGCTGGTTGGCCAAACCACAAAACACAAAAGGGGTAAGAACAATAACAAATACCACAAATAATCAAAACTGAACAGTTTCAATCAAAACAAACAAAATCAAATTAAGTTAAATCCAAAAATATATATAGCTAAACAATAAAAGGAAACAGAACAGCCTGTTGGAGTCCAGTTTCCTGCATTTAGTTGAGCTCCCATATTGGCCACCTCTATTGCCTGAAGCAGCGAGGAATCCCCAGCATTCCATGGTCCACACACGGTAACTCATAAAGAGACAAAACTATCAATAAATGCAAATAAGTACTTAAGACATTGATCCACAGTTAACTAATTGTGTACACCTCATCTAGTAAATTGGATAAATGTGTTAAAGAGATACATAAAGAAAATAATTGCCAATATACTGCAGCTTAAACAAAACACATTCAAACATAAAATGACAAATAACCATGATACCTCCCTTCAAATTGGCTGTGGCACTGGCAGCCATCACAGTGCATTTGGTGCAATAATGTCAATCAAACTGCAGTTATTATTATTATTTATAAAGTATTTATTTATTTTTTTCCTTTTTTTTGCATAAATAGATAACTCCAACAGTCATTTTTGACAAAAGCAGATAACTCTACATTTGTTACAGAGTTAAACAAAGCTATGTAATGCGTGTAAGTTTGGATATGTTTCCTTTGTCTTAAATGTCTTTAACATAAATCAGTTGCTGAAAAGGGCAACAAAAACAGTTTATTCATGGGACAATATTAAACGTTTATAAGAAAATCTCTGCCAGACCCAAAAACTATGGAAAGTGTTTTGTGACAACATTCAATAAATAAATGTAATTTGAATGATTATTTATAAATGTCACGAAAATTTCTATTTAAAATTAAATTAAAATGTAAAGAATCTTTAAATAGTTATTACAAATTAAATTATATCAGCAACCATTAAAATAATCTGTCAAATTCACCTAATAAACTCAGTGTGGCTCTAAACAAGACGTAACATCTGATTGGTTACATTGCATAGGGTTAAGATTTAATGAAAAAGCCATTACAGATAAACAGTTCATAAAGTCATTAATTTTAAAATAATCTTGGAATAACAAGTATTTCATCATTTAATATACAGTAAAACTAGCACAATTTATGGTAGTTTCATATCTAAACGTAACCAAAAAATAATTGATACTGTTACATATGGGTATAGTTGGATTTTTCTCATTTTTTTTAAAATTGGGGTGCCAATAATTGTGGAGGGCCCTGTACACAACGAGGAAAAACAAGAGGCAGGTGTGGGAATTAAACAAGCACCAATAAACTCAGGAGCACAGGTGAGGGCAACCAACAGACAATGGCTCAAACATCGAGAGATACTAAAAAAACAAAGGTAATGGGGGGGGGGGGCAACAACAGAGAACCACAAAACATGTGATAAACCAAGCAATACTTATGATAGACAAAGAAAAGAGTGTGTTGATAGATAGATAGATAGATAGATAGATAGATAGATAGATAGATAGATAGATACAGTAGATAGATAGATAGATAGATAGATAGATAGATAGATAGATAGATAGATAGATAGATAGATAGATAGATAGATAGAGTTTTCATCACCCCTACTGCAACTTCCTTTCGCAATATGGGTCATTATCACAAGATTAGACAAATGGGAACAAGCAAACAATTAACCACAAAAAACAAGAGAAATAACCAGGACAGCAAGCAAATAAATAAATGAATGAATGAATGAATAAATGAATGAATGAATAAATGAATAAATCATACAGTGAGCCAAAAAAATTATCGACATCTTCACGATAACATTAAAACTTCAAGATTAAGTCCCCCTCATGGGTCAAATCACATAGAACCACACCGGAGCGCGAGAGAGAGAGAGAGAGAGAGACAGCTTCACTGTTATCCTAAAGTTAAGAGAATTCATGTCAGATTTTTGAAAGTTAGGATATAATATGGCCCCAGGACAGAACAGACAAAAGGCAGTTATAAATCAAAATTCAATTGACTATACAAGGTCGATTTGTTATAAGAACATAAGAAATTTACAAACGAGAGGAGGCCATTCGGCCCATCAAGCTCGTTTGGGGAGAACTTAACTAAT
>JAABNY020000008.1:24771887-24791275 GCA_015164015.2 Brevimyrus niger
TCTTCACCCAAGGGAAGACCCAGTTAACTTAATTCTTCAAAAATCTATATCTGGTCTTGTATACCTTATATTTCTTTTGAATATTTCATTATTAATGATGAATTAAATTTACAAAATTTTCAAATATTTATCTTATAGGATAAATATTTTATCCATATTTAAGAACTGCTTTCCCAATACAGACTCATGGGAGCCTCTCTCAAGCTGCAAGGACACACACACACACACACACACATTTACAGTGTGCAATTCCACCCACTAAACCATTATGCCAATCCATTTATCCAGAATCTCTTTTTCCTTTATTCATGTCATTCTGCAGTTATTCTTTTTTCTCTTACAGGAATAAAACCCTATAAAATTCTTATCATTGCTGTTCCTTTCCTTATCTTTCAACCTTTTTTTGACTCTCTTTTCCAGTGAATAGCTACTATTCATCTGGATGGTTGTTACCATATAAATGGAGCTTGGTTTTATTTCTCATATGGCTTTACTGCATTTCTTTTCACCTGACATCTTATTAATAAACTTGTTCCTCTTTGTCCTTACGGTCTTCATCTTAATAAACACTTACTTAAAATCCATAAATCCTTGTTCTGCTGCCTTCTCCTTGTAAGCTCATTGTGTTCTTTGTCATTTTTTAACAATGCTACCGGTCCACTTTTTTCGCTATCGTTTACCTACAATACCCCCACCTCAGTGAGGAGGATGTAAGGGGGATCGCCAGAAGCTTTGCGGACCAGCTCAACTCTCCTCTTGTGGGGGACGATGTGGAGGCCCTTCTGGAGGACACTGCAAGGTACAAACACACCACTGATTATGAGTTTAATGCTTCTCTTATTTAAAATGTTACAATGCATGAGGTTTTTTTCAATATACATGTACACTACTGTATATTCCAAGTAGGGAGTCAAAGAAAACTGAAATTAAAGTTATCTAACTGGATTGTAAGTTCAGAAAAAATAAACACAATTTAACACTGCAATATATTTAAATGGACAGTAACGCAACTTTTTTCTGTTCTCCAAAAAGTTACTGATATCCTATTGGATAGCTAAAAGAACACTGCTACCCTAACCTCCCTTCAGGGGCACCCCAGTCCATCTCTCTATCCATTACATCTCGCCATGAACTCATATAATTGATTAATTTAATTACCGTAGTAAACTTGGTCAATGAGGTATTGATTAGCCAAACATGGTGTGCTAGTGGTTAATTCAATTCATATATCGGTGTATTGGCTGGTTTTTACAAACACTGGGGTGACTTTAGGAGAGGTTTTGAAATGGCAAAGCTGACACAATTCGCCAGACATAATATTATAGTTTTACACCAACATGAAGATCATTTAAACATAATTTTCTTTGACTGTAGAGTACACTATATTCCAGAATGTTTACTGAAGCAGATACCATGATTTCCTGTATCAGGGGATTCTAAAACTGACCCTTACAGTTGGTACATTTGAATGAATGTGTGCAAAAATAACAAACATATGGGACTCATTTCTGAATAGATTAAGTAAAATAATTTTTATGGGGGACCAAGTCAAAAATGTCTTAAATGTTAAGTGGCTCTCCCTGCTTTGGCTGTTCCAGGCTATCTAGACACTCAGGACTGCAGACCAGGCAACTGGGAGACATTGAATTCTCCAACAGATATGGGGAGTACCTGAAATCTAAAGCCAAGATCAGCACCATCTGTTCCTTCCTGCACCGTATGCAGAGCATTAGAAAAAGGTAGATCTCCCTTATCGAAGGAATGCCTTCCGTCTGAGATGAGACTGAATCCCTTACCAGAGATCTCAGGAACCACCCTTAGGTATATTATCAGTACTGGGTAGCCATGTTGTGTTCCAGTTCACTTTAGTCAAGTCCATGTCAAGACCATATCTTTAACAAATTGAATCCGAGTGAAAATCATTTCTAACAAGGGGGAGAGAAGAGACTGATTCCATGACCAGACCTTGGTACCCGAGTCCAAGTCCAGAAAACACAAGTTCAACTGTAAACCGTATATCAGTTCAAAAACTATTAATTGAAAACTAAACAAATGCCTCAAATATTTACCTTTATTTAAATAACATCAATATTTATTTAAAAATGTAGAAATAATTAGTCAACTAAGAAATAAAATATGTCAAGCACAAAAGAAAGCTCCACTAAATGCTGTAGTACAGTACAGTAAACTGCCGCCCAGTTAACTGTGGCCCCTCTGAACAGTATGACATGCTGAAATGACATGATATACGCGTGGAAAAGGGATTAATAATACTAATATTGATGATCCTGTGTATAAATTAGCAGAAGCAATCATATGTTTCCCTGACCATCTGTATTGACTCTCCCCACAGCGGCATGGGAGGGGACACAGATAGAGTGAAGGAGCTTTTAAGTCAGTACACCTGCCCCGCTGGATACCAGTTGCCAGCTGACCTGTAACCCTGGCGATTTTCAGTGAGCCCAGAAAGAAAGAAACAACTGAGGAAGCTGTGGGATCAGAGACTTCCATGTTAAGACACTAAAAAGAATGGAGTGGAAAGCCAGTTTGATTATTTTACATTATTTTACATTATCTACCCTATGTGATGTTGTTAAAAAACTTCAGAATTACTATACTCCCTGCATATAATGTAGCCTTTCAAATATTTAAGGGCATTATTAACAATTAGTGTAAAGATCCTAGCAATAGGTTTTTCAAAATAATTGTGTAAATAAGCTATTAACGAATGTGCAATTTTGCCATCATACTGCTATGGTTTAATCAGCTGATGTTGTTCATCACAACACAGTGCAGATTCTCAACTTCATATTTTCACTGTAAATTCTTGATCAACGGTATGAACACTGATTCGAGAGTTCTGCTCTGTACGAGCTTTGGTTGTGCTTTCTTTACTGGCTTCATTGTATATTAGTCTTTATGTTTTCAATAAAGTTTATTTCAATGTAAAGTCTACTGAATGCTTTAGTACCAGTAATTATTGTAAATGATAAAAGTTTATAAAAATAAAAAATGCCTATAAAAGTTTAGCATACAAGTATTTTCTTTTTTGATCACAAAATGGCCTATAACGTGATCTACTTAGATTTGAAGGCCTTTGATATTGTCCCCCACAAATGGCTCTTGCTTAAGCTGAAAGCTGCAGGGATTTTAGGAACTGTAGCAGCTTGGATGAAAAACTAGTTAACAGGAAGCAGCAAATAATTAGAGGCACAATGTCACAGTGGGCCTGCATCCATAGTGGGGCACCACAGGGTTCAATTTTAGGACCACTGTTGTTCCTAATTTTCATTAATATTGACATATACAATACATACAGTAAACTGGCTAAATTTGCATAAGACACCAAGGTGGGTGGTGTAGCAGATACTGATCTAGCAGCAGATGTAAGGTGTATGGTTATCCATGCAGGGAGCAAAAATGTAAAGTAAAAATATTTTATGGGTTCCACTGACACAAAGGTAACTGATTATGAGAAAGACATTGGTCTGTATGTTGATGCTTCCGTGTCCCACTCTCACCAGTGTGGGGAAGCAATAAAAATGGCCAATAGGATGTTGGGTTACATCTCTAGGTGTGTGGAGTTTAAGTCAAGGGAGGTGATGCTATGATTATATAATTCCTTGGTAAGACCCCACCTAGAATACTGTGTGCAGGTTTGGTCACCATACCTTATGAAGGACATTGCTGCCTTGGATAGGGTGCAACGGAGGGCTACAAGAATGATTCCTGGTCTTAGAGGAATGTCTAATGAGGAGAGATTAGCTGAGTTGAATCTGTTTAACCGTGAGCAAAGGAGACTAAGGGGGGACATCATCCAGGTATATAAGATTCTAATGGCTACTTCAATATTAGTTTAAAAACAAATTGCCCTTAAACAGGTTCAAAACAGGAAAATGGCAACAAATTGATTTTACTACAAAGCGAAATATAATTTTAATAAATAGTGTAAAAACCCATACATATATCGCACATATAAATACTGTGATGAAGTGCCCTTACAAAAAGTTCCCTTACAATGGTTTACATGGTGAATATAGGTACCCTCACAATTGAAAAGGTTGTTCTTATGATATGCCCTCTTGCCACCCCTACATAATTAAATGTCTCAAAGGATGCCCTTTCCAAAAGAGAACATGTAATGCAATGCTGTAAAGCAGGGTTCTTCAACTCTGGACCTCGATTCCAAATCCAGGCCGTGTTTTCAGTTCTCCCAGGTAGTTGTTAATGATTACTGATTCTGATTGGTCAGAGGCTTCACACCTGCCTGACAGGTAAATAAAGGCTGGAAAAACCAGCAGTGCTCGGACCAGGAAAACATGAAGAAGTGCCCAAATATGTGTCTCTACTATAGATAGAATGCAATGCAGTGCTGTATCCAATGTCTGTCCATGTGTGAGAGTGCGGGGAATCTTCCTAATGGATGCCCCTTCAATGCAGTACTGTCACGTCTGACTTGCTCACTGGGGGCTTTGGGCAGGGGTAATGCAAAGCACTTTGAGACAATGAAATATTGTGAAATTGAATTAAAATGAATTGAGAGAAAATGTGATGTAGTATCAAATAAGGTGTATGCCTTTCTGGTGGAACATCTCATGAAGCGCTCTCAGTAGTCCCCTTCCAAGTGAGAAATCTGATGAAGTGACCTTGTGATGGAGAGCAAGTATCTGGTGGGTTTCCTTCCAGTGAATAAAATGAGGCTACTTCACCATGGATTCTACTAGTACATACATTCACTATCATTCTACTACTGGGTTAAATTTAATTTAATAGATGGCCTAAGTCGACCACTGCAGACATATAGCAATGAAATAAAGCAAAATGTTAAATCACACAGTGTATGAACACACTGAAAGCTTTATTAAATCCAATCAATTCTTTACAGTGAAAGACAAGTACATTTTTCTAAGAAAAAAAAAGATGTTTAATTTTTTATTCATTATAAATATAGTTCACCTGAAGACAATCTCTGAAAATTAGTTATGAAAATAAATTCCATAAAACAGTTTTCAATTTATTATTAATTCTGCTATTTTGTTTACATTTTAAATGCACTGCAATGTAAAGTCTTAATGAATGAATTGCACACTTTTAAAACAACCAATGCTACACAAATTCATCATGCCATTTTCCCCTAGTTTCAAGGAAACTTCCTTTTGAAAGGTTTAAACCATCTGCCAGCCTCTGTAATTCAGTCACACAGACTTAGCAAAGCCCACCCGATTTTTCTCACGGTCAAACTCAGTGTAATACTGGCCAATGAACACATCTCCCAGAATCCAAAGGGGCACAGACGGTGCAGGGATGTCCAGCCCCATAAACCCACTTAAACAGATGGTCACACCAGCTTGGCTCTCCTGCACAGGGAAATACATCAAAGTAAAAAACAGTGCCTATTTGGCGTTTCTTCTATGCCAGGTGATAGAACAAAAACAAAAACACTGTCCCTGTCTAGGATGCACAACACGCTTGTGTTCAGTACTGCCAGCTGTAGGCTGGAGACCTACTGTGACCCTATCCAGGATTTGTGGTTATAAGATGAATGGATGGATGGATATACGCACATGTTCCTACCACTTTACTTTTCCTGCTCACTGTTGTGCAGTATCAATAAATGCCTAATTTAAGCAGTGAGAATAAAAACTTTCCTGGTGACATAAGTCATTATCTAACCTTAACAGGTAACATATTGGTAGGTGCATAAATGATATCTTCTGGCAAAGAAGCTCTATCAATGTCTGACCTAATACAAAACTCTGTCTCCCTCTAGTGGATATTCAGATTTTTTCTGTGTGTCAAGTTCACACTACAAGAATTAAATCAATTTAGATGGATTTACATCGATTTAGAAGGTAAACATGTAGTGAGAATACTGACCTTTACGATGTACTGCTCGCCCGTTAGAGTGTACGGTCTTCCACCCAGGATGAAGGAGACATTTGGGAGAGTGGACACTTTGTTACAGTCAACTCGGTACTGAAAGCAATAAGAAAAATCAGTAAGAGAACAGCAGCTGAATCAACTTACTGTTGTTTAACAAAAGTGGCGTACCTCTCCTTGTATCAGGGGGGTGGCGCCGATGGCTTTCTGCAGGGCCTGAATTTCAGCAGAAGGTCCGGTGATTAGGGAGGTACCTGTATCCACAATGGCCTCACAGCCAGACTTGCACAGTATAAGCTGATCCCCAATGCTCAATCTATCAAACCATCGCAGAGAGTTGGCATAAAACACTGCAGCTCATTGCTGAACTATTCTGGTTAGCAGACCATCTGCAGCCATATTATTTCACGCAACAATTACAGAACATGTCATCTGATCATACATCTTCATCTTTGATAAAGCTCAGGAACTGTCACAGGGTTAGGGTTAGGACTAGTCTTAGAGTTAGGGTTAGCGTTAGGACTAGTCTTAGAGTTAGGGTTAGGGTTATGACTAGGCTTAGAGTTAGGGTTTGGGTTAGGACTAGGCTTAAAGTTAGGGTTTGGGTTAGGACTAGGCTTAGAGTTAGGGTCAGCCCTCACCCATCCATGTGGACCTGCCAGTAGCCCTGCCGACTGATGTTAACGTAGTGAAAGTCTCCGCTGTAGTACTTGGGATCGCTCCCTCCCAACAGCAGTTCCCCACCAGGCTCAGTGCCAGGGTTCCTGTTGTAAATGCCATTCAACTCATTTCAAAAAGACCATTAAAGCATCAACAACAGGATGTTACAGGTAACTGCTCCAGTAAAAACAGTTGGTAGATACTAACGTAAGACACTATCCACAAATGACTTGATGCCTTGCCTGTTAAGGTAGAAGGAGAAGACATTCCTCTCCACCTTTTTCTGATGCATAATATTGTCAAAAACAGGGGGAACCATATCCACGGAGATGCTGGGGTAGGCCATGCCCAAGATGCCGTCAAACTTTGCTGCGATGAAGACCATGCCGGGCTGCTTGATGGCCTCTCCGAACACCTGCTGCTCTACTATTATATCTCCAATCTGGGGAGGATGAAAGCCAGTGGGTATCCTAAAATCCAATATGTTTGCTGGGAAGTTCAAATGAAAAAGCCATTTACCCCAGACACTCAAAATGGATCAGGAATTTAGTAGTCTTCAGTTATGAACTAAGATTCTCACAGATGCTGGGATTGCCTTTAAAGTTAGTTGGCTCTAATCGGGTGCGTCTGAAATCACATAAATACACTGTAGGTACTGTCAAGTTCAGCCCCTACCATGCCCCTTTCTTTACGTCAGTTTCCCTGTTTGGCCAGCAGGTGTCGCTGGCTATCCCACTTGGTGTAAGCTCCTTATGTTCCTCCTGTTCTGCATGCTGCCTGATAGCTTAACAGACTGAGCAGGTGGTTATGTCATCCAGGCTTCCCCATCCATTGTAGGTTAGAATTCATAGTTAATTATAATTCATTGCTTGATTAGTTATTTTTATGCTTCTTTGTATTTTCTTAGTTTATCGTGTATTTGTGCATTTCTGTTGCAGTTCCTTGTCATTGCTTCCTGTTATTCTATACATGTAGTATTGGTCTGTTAACTTTGTTATTTTAGTCTCTCTTGATGTTATATCCTTTGTGTGTTGCTTGCCTTCACCTCTGCTCCTGTGTTGGTGCTTGCTAATGCCCACATCTGTTTATTTTAAGTGCCCACCAAGCCTCATTCTTTTCTGATTGCAGCTCCAATGCCCTTTTGGACAGTGTAGCATCCATTGGTTGCACACTTAAGAATTCTGCACAATGTAGCATGTCATCTGGGTACCTGTTGCTTACTGTCTCATCCATACTGAAGATTAGGACATACTGCTCATGCTGCATACTGTGTCTCATCTACAACATAGCAAACAAGTTTGTGATTATGGATGCACCGATTCATTGTACCACCGTACACTATAAGATACCTGGCATGTGTCTTGGCTAAGATAGCCAGACAGGCTACCAGAACCGTAACGGATAGCAAAATCAGTTCCATTCTTCACATATGTGCTTGACTTGGCAGAATCATATTTGTGGTGGAAATCTGCAACACAGAAAAGCATGGAGATATTCTTGCCATAGACATATCTGGAATTTTGGAACAGTCTGTTACTCATATTAGCGAATGCACCAAATCTGGAACAAGCCAGCTTCAGAAAACCTTATTCCTATGATGAAACTCAGACTCATCCTCTGAAACAGTGATCTGCAACCACTGATTGATTCATTCATTCAGTTATTCTTATACTTAAATTAGCATGATTTTCAAGAAAATGAGGAATAAGACACATGCAAATGTCATGTAGTTCTATATAGAGCAGTGAAAACGCAGACTCACAACAGGCAATGTCGAACAGCGAGCAGTGCACAGACGGAACCCATAAATTTGCTGAGCCTGTGTCAAAAACCACGGTGAAGGTTTGTGCAGGAGTGCCAAGGCCAATCTCACCATAGTACTCAGCCTGAGGGGACAAAAGTTTCCAGAGCATGAGCCAAGAGGTGCAGGAAACAAAGAAACATAGAGAGCAGGCCTGTGCAAGCGGCCTGCCATGTGATGATGTCACTGCTGACTGTGGCCCAACTTCCACATTCAGCTTTTATCTCATAATGATAGGAGACTAGCCACAGCTATTGTAAACATACGTTTGAAAAATGGCTAATATGGGAAAGGAACACCAAATTCCTTGTTTCTTCAAGCTTAATCTCTGACCAGATGGAATCTAAAATCTTAAAATCAATGTTTCATGTAAAACATCTTACAGATCAGCTGGTCATGGAATTCATGTTTACTAGACGATTTTCACTGGGAACAAGCTTATAACCTGCATCCTTTCGCTCATGTGAGCCACATGGAAAGGAGAATCTTTAGCTTGATTTGAATGATGAGATATAACCGAAAACTGGACTAGTTGAGTTACACCAACAGAATGTCTGGGAATTTGTCTACATACGTACTGAAAGGGACTCACGTCAAGGTAGTTTTTCAGCGTTTCAGGAGTGGGCTTGATGCTGGAGGGGAATCCCAAGTTGTATTTCATGGCCCCATTTCCAGCCAGAAGCTCATCTGCACTCTTCCCTGAATCGGACAAGGTACGGCGGATGGTCCGAAACTTTCTCAGAGGAATCCTGGACAGTGCCAAATGGATGATTTTTAATGCAGACACTGCATTCCCTAGAGGGCATTTATGGGCACAGTTTGCAGAATCAGTCACTAAGGTAAGTGTTACATCCTAGATGGGATTCTGCTCCATAGCTGGGCACATACACACACACTATGAGCTATTTAGCGACACAGGTGAGCCTAACTGCACGCCACTGGGTTGCAAGGAAGCCAGAGTACTCAGAGGAAACTGACTGACTTGGGGAGAGCATTCAGACCAGCGAGATACAGAGCCAAGGCAAGTCATAAGGCTGTAGGTTACCACGTCCACTTCCATACATCACTGACACAAGCAGCACATATTCAACAGATACACTCTGCAGAAATATTATTTTTATTATATATAATATATAACAACCAAAACACCTGCTATCACTTGCCATGTTAATGTAAATTTTCCAAAAAGATTTTTTTTCTCTACAGACTATTGAAATAGAAAGTCTTTTAATTATGTTTATTAATTGCAAATTTCATATAATTTCGAAGAATAGAATAAGAAATTATATTAAATAATACAATTTAGCGCAGTTACTCGTAAACAAATTTTAAAACACTCTTAAAGATGAGTGTATATGTTACACATATAAAAGCAGGCGACGTGTTTTACTTTTTATTAATAGTCTCTTACCGAACAAGTCCATCTGAAGTCCAGGCAAAATAAGCAACTAAGCACAGAGACAGAAATTTCATTTTTATTCTAGTGCAAAAGAATAAGTGCAAAATTTGCAGAGCCTCTCTGAGCGATCCAGGAAATGACAGAGCACCTGCGCGCGGATAGTAACCACCTTAACTAAGAATGTAATCCTGATCACGCGACGTACGGTGAGTAGGCGGAGATCTCCTGCTGGCGTCGGTGATCAAGATAACCGGCCTGAGATCGGACTGCAGTCTAGAATGTAGCGAAGAAAGCCTATTTTGTCTTTACAGTAGAATGTGGTTTATTATATATGCAAACGAAGGCAAATGATACAAGTGTTAATAAACACGAATTAAGTGAAGTGTCAAAAATTTAAATCTTATAATGCAGATTAGACTGTATGTGATTACTAATGAGGTCCTCAGTTACGTTGTTCATATCAGATTTTAACTATACAAATGTCACCTGTTGGTTATAAAATAACACGGCATGATGTTTTAGCTGCGTATTAGACTTGGACAGCTTTACTGAATAGGGTGTTATGGCGTTTCGGTTTATGTATTTATGTATGTATTCCTGTATTTTTTCATCTAGAAAGCAATTTGGATGTCGTTCAATTCAATACAACATTCGGTTTCAACTCCGATGAAACGAACTGTTTGACGAACTGTTGTGGTTTTTCTTGCAAGAAAAGAAAACAGTGTGACTATCACTGACAGCCAAGAGGGAATCAAGAGCGACTTAAGTCATGTGACCAATTAGGGACAAACCAGAATCAGCAACTTCAGCTTTCCAATCAGCACTAGGTAGAAATTGCACTAGAGGGAAATCATCACACACAGGCTCACACAGTGGTGTTTTGTTAAAAACTTCCTCCTATTAATTAGCACCAATCCTTCTGAGGGCAGCAACAACAACAGGCTTTATGTTTGTCAAGTCACATGAGAGTAGTAATACTAATTCCTGGAGTTCTGTGAGGATGTTTGGAGTTTTCAGGATTCAATATTCAAGTCATGTTCATATATATATATAAAGCTGAGTTGAACACAAGGGATATAGTGTCATTGGGGGGCATTTTTAAGGTCCCCACAAAGATCTGTGAATACAATGAAAAAGGGCTGGGTTGGGGTTAAGGACATCATATTGGGATTAGAGGTTTGTTCCTTCTTTGTTTCTTTTCATTTTTTATGCAACAACGATATTTATGAGTTTGGTGCTTTTGTTGCTGTAATTTCTTTTGTGCCAATATAAATCAAAACAAACGCAAATGCGTTTTTATATACTGTCCTTAAGAACCACATCATTAACCTCTACAGATGTTTTCCCATCCATGTTGAAATGATCATCATCTATAAATTCATATTTTTAAGTTTCACTGAGAATTCACTTATACTAACTACCTGCAAGCTTTCTGGTGCCCTTAATTAATTAGTCCCTTTTCAGTCCTTTTAAAGTATGATATGTCTCAGATCAATTCATTTGCAGTGAGAGATGACATCACACCCAATACTCGTCACCTGGATACCTAAAGGCAATCTGTCCAATAGCAGAGTCTCAGGCCCATTGTATAAGTGACTGATCTCGGTGTGATGGGACTCACCGCATCATAAACATCTATCCATTCTGCGAAACAGCCTGCGTGATGCTGCCAGCAAGACTCTCAGGGAGAAGACCACACACCACAACCTTCACAGCTAAAATCCGGAGGTGAGTCTAATATTAAATATACAAAAATACATGTAAACGTTTTAATGTCAAAAAAAGGTAGGTAAAGCAGGTAAAAGATGGATAGATGTATGGATTGCATATAATTATCAACAATGAGGTCTCAGATGACAATGTACAAGAAGTAAATAGATGCTAAAAACCCATCCAAAGCATTCCTTACTTCAGATAAAAAAATTACATGACATCACGTCCTGCCTTGTGCCCCGGGCCGCCTGGGACAGATTGCAACCCTGTACCTGTAAGTTTTGGAAGTAGGATGGACGGCTAAAAAGAAACCTTGAGAAAAAATTGAATATCCAATCTAGTTATAATTCTCAGTTAAAGGTTTTCAAAATATGAAAATCATGTATTTACCATCAATACACCAGTAGGAAGTACAAAAAAATGGGTTGAAATAATGTTTTTGAATACACAAAAATAAGCTCTCCTGTCAAGCAGCTATCTCCTCCGGAATCTTGCTTGCTAGGATAATCTTTGTTCGAAAGGTCTGCGTATTTAATTTTTTTTTCCACATTTTCTCCCATTAACCCCCAAGTTTCCTCTGCTGTGTGAGCTGTTAGCCACCAGCCTCTTCTTTCATACATGCTGCAGGATTCACTGAGTGTCGCTCCTCTGATATTGATGTGCTTGGAGGAAAGTGCTGTTCTTCTGGGTTTATTCCATTGGACTCCATCTTTAGTTCTGTAAGTATGCAGCCAATGGCAGATGCAGAAGTAGAGCAACATCATGCATTCAACTCTAAACTGAAACTTTAATAATAAATTTACCCTATTAAACGTGAAGAAAACAGTCCAGAATTTAACATAACGTATATTACACTTTGCTGTTCTGTTAGGGGAAATAAAAATAGAATTCACAGAAAGCTGGAAGTCTGGCTTAGCACCCAAGATACTGGACAAGAAATTGTTTGCCAAAAATAATTAAATGAAAGGTATTTTAATGTACTCCTAATAATGATTACAAATGGTATGCTTAAATACTACTCGTATACCATAGATCTCTAATTCAAATATTAACCTTTTTAAATGACTTAATCACTATTTTCTCCATGGCAGTGTGACTTATTAGTTTTGACGAAATCCTCCCCCCCTCCCCCCAGCGCCATAGAAGACAATGGAAAACAGCTTCAAAACAGTCATGGCTCCATCTATTGTTCAGAATGTGTCACTGCTAAGAGTTTTGCGAAATCCTACTGAAATTGCTCTGATACTAAGCTACGCAGCTGGGAACAGGGCCGGTTCGGTTGTGTTTATGCTGCGGTTGTATAGCTTCAGAAAGAGGCCGGCCCTCAGTTAGGAAGCATGTGATTTAACTGTGGTTGGTACGTTTGAGTTCCTTTCGTGTTGTCTTGCTGGCATCTGGTAGTCATTGCACATTTTCCTTTGTGACTTTTTGCCTAAGCGATGTATTTGACATGCAAGCTCAATATAGTTCTGAAGAGAGATCGATAATAGTCTTCCTGCTATTGTAGCACAAGCTAAAACCCTGGATTCATTTAAATCAGAGCTAGATAAGATTTCAACAACTCTGAGCTATTAGTTAAGTTCACCTCAAATGAACTTGATGGGCCAAATGGCCTCCTCTCTTTGTAAATTTCTTATGTTCTTATGTTCATAAGAGGAACCTAAACTCTCTGATGTCGAGGAGGTTCTGGAGAGCCTGAACTCTAGCTGCTCTCTACACTAACGTATGTGAGGGACATAGCGAGTCACAAACACTGCATGGTCTGTTACAGATAATATACTGACAGTCTATGCATTAACATGACAACAAAGCGTCTGTGTGCCAACAGAGCATCTACAGTATGTCCTAACAGTGATCTCATGAACACTCACATAAGTACTTTGTGCACATGTAGACACTCTGCTAGCACATAGATGCCGTGTGAGCACGTAGACTCCCTGTTAGCCGACAGACACTGTGTTAGCATGTAAACTCACTGTTAGCGCATAGATGTTGTGTGAGCACATAGACTCCCTGTTAGCCGACAGACACTGTGTTAGCATGTAAACTCACTGTTAGCACATAGATGCTGTGTGAGCACGTAGACTCCCTGTTAGCCGACAGACACTGTGTTAGCATGTAAACTCACTGTTAGCACATAGATGCTGTGTGAGCACATAGACTCTCTGTTAGTGGACGCACTGTATCAGCATGTAAACTCACTGTTAGCACATAGATTCTCCGTTCGCATGTAGATTCTCTGTTTGCACACAGATGCTCTTTTAGCCCATAGACTGTCGTCGTGTAGACGCTCTGTGAGCATGTAGCCTCTGTTAGCATGTAGATGCTTTGTTAGCGCAAGGATGCTCTATTAGCACATAGACTGTTAGCATGAAGACGCTCTGTTAGCACATAGATGCTCCGTGAGCACAGCAGACGCTGTGTTAGCATGTATATTCACTGTTAGCACATTATGGTGACCGAGAAAGTCCAATGCAATTCAAAATCAAAACGAGAAAACCCTTTGTCCTGCGACGTCCATCCAGGAAGGGCCCTGAAGTCCTACTCCTAATACTCAGCTCCAAGATGTTGGCAGGTATGGAACTTGGTGGCTCCTGCATGCAGCCTCTGTAATGTCTTGCTCTCGCTCCCTCCTTCTTCTTCCCTATCTCCTACCCTCTCTGTGATTATACCACTAGGCTCCTCCCCAGGGCTGATCATGAAGAAGGATGAGCGCCCCCCTGTGGCCCTTACCCCACAAACACCCCAGGGGGCACAGAACCTGCCCCACCTCCCGCTGTCCTCTGACAGCAGCAGCCCTCAGCGGGCTCTGGATATGCGAGAGCGGAAGGGCAGCCTCAGGGTGCAGGTGCGTATCGCTGTCCTCAGGATGTGTCTGTCTGTAACTGTCTGGCTCATGCACGCGCTGCAGCGTGAAGAATGGGCGTGTTCCTTGGTAAGTATAATGCAAACATGGGTGTAAATGTGGGTATGGACAGTAGGGACATGCCCAGCCAATATTGTGGGAGCACCGTGTATGTTTAGGGGGGCTGGGGGCTGATTTGTTGAAACCAAGTCTACTCCCTTCAATGCAAATGTCTTAGGTGCTGATGTTTTTTGAATGGTTGAGTTTACATGATGCGAATGCCGTTCCAGCTATCCTCACTAACATTCTTACAGATTGAGCTCTCTAAAGAAAATTCATAAGGATGGTGTTAAACGTTTTTCACTCCACCAATCAAACTTTCTGTGGTGAACTATAAAGGATCTTCACTTACAGGTTAAAATATAAAATGCTTACAAACTCAGAGGTACTGCGCCTGCCGGGCCTCATGTGGGTCTTTCTCTGTAAAGGAGCATTTGTGGATTAATACTGTTCACTCTGCTATCATAACTGACAAGCTGTTATCAATATATGTAATTGCATGTCTATTCAAAGGTTGTTAAGGGTAAGTAGTTGATATGTTTTGAGCTGAATAAAATAAAAAAATTGATCATAAATGACCTATGCGCAGCGCCATGTCTCCAAACCTGTCCTTCATTTTGATTCTCATTGGAGGGATATCACCTGCAGAGGTATTAGCAGACCAGGAAATATATAGCTGCTGCTCTAACTGTATGATGTGTGTGTGTTTGTCTGCAGGGAGGGGCTCTCAGCGCAGGAGGGGCCAGAAGTCCTGGCTCCCTGGAAAGGGCCTTGCATCTGTGTGCCTTTGGGTCTCCTACAGGTCTCAGCTGGGACCCTTTGAGCCCGGTAGGCTCCCCTAAGAGAGCCAAGGCCTCCAGCCGCTTGTCGCACTTCCTGCCATCCTGGAACGGCAGCTCTGAGTCAGATTCTGGCCATTCCGTCAACTCCGACTTCAAGAAGTCACGCGAGCACCCTGGGAAGGCGGAGGTGGAACCCGGAGGCGGGGACGCGAGCTCCAGCCATTACCGTGAACCCATCATCTCCAAAGTGACGGACTTCATCTATGTGGGCAACCTGAACGCGGCTTACAGTGGGCTGACGCTGTGCCGCAGCCACATCGACAGCATCATCGACATGAGCAACGTGCCGCCTGAGCGCGGCCTGATCCTCATCCCGTGCTCTTGCTCCCGTGGAGGCCGGCACATCTGGTCTCGGCTCAAGGTGGACATCGGGGACCTGTCCGTGGCAGCGGAGGGCCTAGGAAACCAGCAGCTCCGCTTCAGCGACATCAACGAGTGCATAGACGCTTCCGCCGAGAAGCGGCAGAGCGTCCTGGTGCACTGCCTTGACGGCTTCTCCCTCGCTCCGACCTGCGTCATCCAGTACCTCATGGTAAAGAGGAACATGACGCTGATTGCCGCCTATGAGCTCCTGAGGGCAAAGCACCCAGTGAACCTCAAGGAGAGCCACCGGAATGTTCTGGTTAACCTGGAGCAGGAGCTCAGGCCCTGGAAGAAGGTCGACCTCGAATGCTGCAAACAGGCCCTCTCCAGGAAAGTAGCATGGCGATGACTCCTCATTATGACACTCTGTTTTGTATTCACTCATGTTCTTCTTACAGAAACGCACTGTTCTTTTTCAGAAAGGTTACTGCTTCTAGTGGCACGGGGGTCTTTGCGGCACGTGTTTGGCCGAGGAAACGGGCGTGTTCGTGCACATGGTAAAATGCGTGAGCGAATCGTACTTGTGAGTAGCACAGTTCCACCAAAGCCTTTCTGAGTGAAGCAAGCGGGGTGGGGGGGTTGGTGGGTAGCGGCGAGCGTTTTCTGGCATCATTAGATCATCCATTCAGTGCCATAGCTGGTATAATGATGTCAGAAGATGGAGAAGACAGAGGCTCGCTGCTAAATGAGCATGGCGGCTGGGGATGGGGACTTAATTATGTGTGTGTGTTGTTTTATTTCAATTTGGGTCTGCGGTTTGCAGAATATAAATAAAAGTCCAATCTTTGTTCAAACAAGACAAAACGTACAGTTTTTAAGGTGTTTTAAAATGTTCAAATTAAATGTAATAGGGCTGTTCTTCTACATCTCATCCTACATTTTACATCCTTACCTGGCACATGCAGTTCCGCCTCCTGCCTTATAAAATCTTCTTATGCATCCACATTTATATCCGACAAACATCCATCACGCATGGCAATGTTACGCAACAGAAAACACGCCACAAACAATTCCAGGACCTTCTGATGTTCCACCTGACTGATGTGAATATCTGACACACATTTTCAGCAATCCAAATGTTCTTTCAATTACAGAATGTGTTTAATTCTGATAATGAACTCAAAAGATTTTTTAATAATACAGTTTTATTCTTTGCTTTATATATATACTGTTTTTCTTTTGGTTTCATTAAATAATATGATTATGTGAAAGGACCAGATGTATTATATAATAAAACATATATGATTAAAATAAAATAAAAAACCATTAGTGCATATACACATGTCAATAACGAGTCGTGGACCCGCACATTTCTAAATTGCACCACTTAAATGCCATTTAACAGTGCACCACTGACTTTAGACGTGGTTTTTGTTGATTAAAAGCACAATGTTGTTTCACTGCCTTAAAATAGCAATGCAAAACAATGCTCCCTTAAGCTGTCTTGTAAGGAGACTGAATGCCAATCACTCTACCTCAACTCTGAAATGTGCACTAATTGAGCACTTACATATAAGCATGATTACCACGGTTTCACCATGTCAGTTTGTGGCTGAAGGTCCCACTGTTGTTGACAGGTAGCATGTGTTCAGAATCGCTGCAATCAGAATGGCAACAACCTCACAAAGTACCGATTGGAAGCATCCAATGTGTGTTGGCTAAGTAGATGCAATCTATACAAACAGCCCACAACTGACAAGGATGTCTAATAGCTTTTAGTGCTGTCAACAGAAAATGTTCAGGAAATCCCTCAACGCCTTTGTCATTCCCTAGAAATGAGTTGCAAAGTACATGCAGATGTGCTGGATGCTACACTCCATCTTTGGGTGGGGAGCTCTGGAAACATCATGCTTTAAGCTGGCATCAATAGGGGAAAAGTGCTATTGTTTTGTGCAAATGTACTGTGTAAGAAAATAAAACAGGTAATAAAAGGACTCATTAAATTTTGTGTTTGTTTTTACTCTGTCTGTAATTATTGGGTGAAATCAGATCATTATTGCTTTATACCGTCACCAGTGTTTGTTAGTTGGTGTTTCTGATCTGCCTATAGTGTGTATGTACAGTATGTGCCCTGTGATGGACTGGCACCTTGTTCTGGGGGGGGGGGTACCCTAGCCATTAGCCCTATTCTCTTAATGAAAGACTCCAGGACACCCAGAGACCCAAACCAAGATAAGTGGTTAGACGATGGCTGGAAACATTTTAACTACATGTTTTTTTTTTTTTAGTATAATTTGTGGCTGTTAGTAACAATAGTAACATTCTGACATAATGAGCAGATGCATTAAGAGAAAAATAAATTGTAACATCATGTTGATCGTAGGAGCATTAGCATTTTGATGTAGCTCCAAAGGTCTGGCCAGTCATGATCCTCCTCACAAAACACAGGCTGATGAAGTCTTACAGATGTTCCTACAAGAGGACTAGACACAACTGTAATGTACCAGGGGAGCTTGAGGCTGGGGGTGTGGGGGGCAGCTACATATGATCCCTACTGTGTGCTTTGTTGCACAGCTCATCATTAATGTGTGCTGTTGGGAGAGAGGCTCTGCTCCCTTATGCTCGAGCCCTCTTAATGTGAAGCTGTATGCCCTGGCAGCAATAAAAAGTAATTGTTTAGCTGAATAACTGTTAAATTGCAGACTGATTGCATCAGTGCATTGTGGTCGCTGTTGAACTCCATTGCCTTTTCTAAAGATCCATAGTTTTATTCCTCTATGAAGTTCTACTGCTGACAGCCTGTTTTGAATAAATCTGCCATCTCATATTTAATTTTTTTTCTCACCATTTTCTTATTAGGAGCAAAATGGGAGGCGTCCTCAGGCTATACAAGCAGAACAGGTGATGTCAAATTGCATGGTCATTCACAGCTGAGAACTGAAGGGGCAGTTTTATCATGTTATCATTACATGCTGTCACTCTGCAGCACTGCAGCCCCACATATCCAAGGTTTAGTTCACATGTTTCCCTTGTGCTGTCCAGTTCTCCTGCAGCTCAGTTGATTTATGTGTTTAAATTGTATGCACCCTGTGGTGGCCCTGCATCTTATTCGGGTATACGCCTCCTTGCCTTGTACCCTAACTGCCTAGTCCAGCCCCCAGATGGAAGGGTTTTCTGATCTGAAAATATATGAATGTTTGTAATGCTGCTTTTTACCTTGTACATGCTTGTTTAAGAATTTATGCATCCATCCTTCCATTGTGAGGTGTCGAGCAGGAGGAAGGATGCAGCACCAGGCAGGATGAAAGAAGGGGACTTCATAGAACTAAAAAGGGCAAAACAGTGAACCAAACGAATCACAAGGGATTCACACAGGGAGGGCAAGGAAAGGCAGGACACAGGCATCATGGGAATACTACATTAATGACAGATCTGGGGAGCGTACGACTGCGGAGGACTTAAATACAAGACTAATGAGGGAAAAAACATGAGGCAGCTAGGAGTGTTTAACACAAAGTAAGGTAAACAAGCCCCAAGCATGGCTTGTTAGAGCCACACCAAGGAAGAAGCAGAAGGGACAGATCTACTGGGTATGACACATTGTACAACCACAACTCCTGTAGAATGCACAAGGCTATGTTATATCTTTCATTTATCTATCAGATGCTTTAATCCAGAGTAACATACAATTGAGAGAACAGTTTCAGCCGGGGTCTCTGGAAATTTAGGGACTTGCTCAGTGGTGACATCATTCTGCCGGCTGCAGGATTTGAACTGGTGGCAGGAAGAGCATCCTAACCCACTGAGCCACACACCTCTCACACACCTCTCACACACCTCTCACACACCTCTCACACACCTCTCACACACCTCTCACACACCTCT
>JAABNY020000008.1:24796032-24827785 GCA_015164015.2 Brevimyrus niger
GTTTCCTCGGTCAGCTGCTTTGCCCTGTTTCCCCGACAGACTGACAGCTCAGCGCAGCGTGGAGGATGCTGAGGAGATCGAGCGCGAGAGGCGGCGCCGCGCCAGGAAGCTGAGCACCACTCAGCAGGAGCCGGACTGCGGAGAGCCCTTCCCAGAGAGAAATGCGCCTCATGATGACATCCTGTAAGATGCAGTGGCTTCTGGGAGGGACCAAATCAGCCCCAAACCCCCACCCCCTAAACACACATGGTGTACCCTAACCCTAACCCTATCCCTATCCTACAGTATTGGTAGGGACATGTCCCTAGTATCCCTACCCAAATTGATACCACAATGTTTCTTCATCTATTAACACAGGGACCCCTAGAAAATCCATATTTTTGCTCCCTCCCAGCTCTCAGTGAAAATGTGGAATGTCGGGCAGGGAGTTGGGAGGGAGCAAAAACGTGGACTGGCTGGGGTCATTAATGGACGCTGCCAATGACCTCCTTCCTGCAGCGAACTGCTCTTTAGTATTTTTCTTGTTATCTGCTCCTGAAATAACGTTATTATGGCTGTGATAATCACTCGATTAAACTTGATTACTCGATTATTAAAAAGCATCGATTAAAATTGTCCTAATTGATTACTCTACAATATTGTGGGAGGCGAGGCATAGAGGATGAGCATCCAGATCAATATTAGTTTTAACTAGTTGAGAATTCTATTTCAGATATCAGGAATTCAGTTGTAAGTAGTTATAATTCAGTTTTAATTGATCTACACTGATCTGATACGAGAAATTGGTATTTTAACTAGTTACAATTGAAGTATAACTAGTAACAATTAAATTCCTGATCATTAGTTCAAATTCCAACTCCCATTGAAATGAATGAGAAACACATTTTGAATTTCACTAACTAATATAGAATTTCCCATATCAAGAATTGGTGTCATGCCTAGTTACAAATGAATTTCTGATATCAAGAATTTGCATTTTAGTCAGAATTGAATTTGTGATATCCTCTAGAAATGAATTAAGCATAAAATGGCTTGCCATAGTGCTGCGCATTTTTACACAATCTGGCTTGATTACACATTAGAGAACATGTCTTAAACATAGAATGAATGGAGTCGAAATAGAATTCAACTGTGCACTTGTGAATAGAAATCACATTGTGAGGTCAGGGTGGATTCCCAGCCCTAAACAATACCTTTATATTCCTCAAATAAACAGATTCTAATTTATGGTACATTTGGCACATGTGTTCAAGTTAAAGCCCTTCTGAAACATGGCCTGAGAGGGTTGTACATTTTTACTTTCAGCTGTTCAGTCAGACATTTTTGTGCTTTGAAAGAGACAGGCTGGGTTTCCTTCAAAGAAACTACACCCGTATGTCCCTCAGAGCAAAATATTTTGATACATAAGCCTTTGGCCTTACTTTAATAGTTTTTACAATTTATTTTCAGTGACTCTGCATTTGTAAATTTGTTTAAAGAGCTCTAAATGGAAGACATCTGTCCATATGGACAGCTGTACACACACTCACTCCAGTTTACCTTAGTTGGGTTTTGGACTGTGGGGGTAAAGCTGAAGGAGACACACAAAGTCTAAAGCTGCAGATACAAGGCAGAGATCCGAGGCAGAGCCTCGAACCCAAGAGGCAACAGCACTAACCACTGTGCCACCTACGAGTCTGTTTGTGCTTGAAAAACTCAGGTATAACACTTTTATATCAGGTATTTATTAAGTTTTAGGGGTTGGATTTAAATTACATGTAATTTATTTGTGACAGTTTATCAAGGTTCCGTGGGCCAAAGGTCTGACTGCACACGGATGCCCTCCATCCCAGTCTTTTATTCAGTATCAGTCTTTTATTCACTGAGTATCAGTGTTAATGGATGCATGCTCTGCTATACTATAAGACAGTTTTTAAACTGCATCCTGATCCTGCCTTATATGAGATTACAGTTCAGTTGGGTCTTTGGGCCACATAGCTGACTTTGTAATCTCCCCACCTTGACCTTTTTGCACCCTTATTATTGCAGGCTCTGTGTTTCATTGGCTGTTCCCTTCCCAGTCTGTACTGATTAGCCCATTCTGAGTTCTAATCAGCACAATATTAATCTCAGCTTTGAAGTTATATGCGTATTGGTGCCATATTGCTATGGGAATTATTTTGTGCCGCAAATGTCTTTCAAAGAGTCATGTGTTACTTGTGAACTTTCTCTTTTCAGCCTCATTTTAAGGTTTGTCAGCAACTGCAGTTTTATTAAGTGTTCCACAAAGATCTTTATAAAACAAATGTGCTCGTTGTTTAATTGCAGTTGCCCAGTTATTCCCAACAGGTTTCCGAAACGAGATCCAAAGCCGGGTCTCACTTGTCATGCTTTCTGCTCGCCTGTTGTCAGGCATGAGAATGGCTTCAAGCCCAGCTGTCCATCCTCCCAGGATGAGGATGAGGGTTTTGGTGACTGGACCCAGAAGATGGAGAAGAGCAGGCGGCGGGACCTGGAGGAGCATGTTATGGCCAAGGAAGGAGGAACAAACAGCAGGCCAGGTGGCCCACTCACCGGGCAGAAGATTGACATTGAAGCTCCACCAGCGGAGCAGGTAGATAAGGAAGAGCAAGTGAGTAAAGGAAGCATTTCAAGGAGGGTGTATGGCCAGGAGATACAGAAGAGGGAGGAGAGGATGAAGGACCGCAAGGAAAACGTGCAGGAGGGACACAGAAATGAAGACATAGGGCCAGGCATGACAGAAGTGAAAGATCCAAGGGCTCACCAGAGGGAAAAGGTGCCCAGAACAATGGAAGTCTTTTCGTATTTTATAAACAGCGAATTACTGTGAAGGTACTGAGACATTACATTGTATGCCCCTTGTTTAGGTTAAAGGAAACCGGACAGACATGAAAATGTCATACATATCCAAAGTCTATCTGCAACAGGAAGGAGGGCAGACTGACAAAGGTAGCCATGAACAGGAAGTGACATCACAGGCAGCTAAAGTGAAAAGAACGCTGAGGTAATGTGTATCAAAAATCTGTTTCATTTTGTTAAAAGACCATTTATTCTAAGATATGTAGGGTTACTATTGATGTTAGTGCGTAGAGTTAGTACTCTTGGCAATAAAAATGCTAATTTTGTATAAGCACATGCAGTTTGTGAAAGTCTTAGGTTACCAAAGCAAATTATATTTTAAGGTATTATTCTGGGCAGTAAGTATATATTTGCTCAGAAAATTACTATTCAGCTTTGGTATACATATAAATAAACAGCTAGCTGTGTTATTGGTATAGTTTAGCAAATAAATCCAGCTGTTGGTCAAATCAGTTTCCAGTAGAAACATTGATTGTGATTTGCAATGTTTTGGAATAGCTAAGCTAGCACACATTTTGACACTGACAAACATCCATCAATCCAGCCATCCATTTTCTGTACACTCTTGCCCTATTCTGGGTTGGGGCGGTTTGCAAGGCCACAGGCATAACCCAGGGTGGGGCAGTGATCCATCACAGACTAACATAAACAAGCCTGACAGTTCTTAGCACGATATTGTCAACTGTCATTAATAATTTGACAAATCACTGAATTTTAGCTCAGGTGGTCTGCTGAGTAGTGTTGCAGTCTCACACCTCACTAATGGGGATTTCAGTTCTGTCTGTAGGGTTTCCTTATTTCTATATATACTCCAGTCTCCTCCCACAGCCAATAGGAGTGCAACTAATTGATGTCTCCAGATTGCCCACAGCGTGTGAATGTGTGGCCTGTTTAGCTCCTTCCCACGGTTCTGTGCTGCCTGCCATAGGCTCCAGGCCCCTTGTGACCCTGTTCAGGATAAGTGACCCAAAGATGGATGTGATGGAAGTTAAATTAAGTTATGTTATGTTCCTATTCCTTACGAGGTAGATGTGCCAACCTCCGCTCTGCGTGTGTGTCTGCCAGGGGCATGAGCCTGAACCAGGAGGGGAGAACAAGGATGGAATCCTTCCAGGAGACTGGGTACAAGCTGGAGCAGATCCAAGGCAGCCCGCAGGAAAAGGAGAAGAAGAAGAGAGAGAGGGAAGAGCCGCAGGCGATCGAGACCCAGCCGGAGGGACTGCGAGTGAAGGAGGAGGAAGAGGAAGATCAGCGGCACATTAATATGGGGGTACGGGTCGAGGTACATGTGGACACTCAAACATACACACGTGCAAACACGGGCAGGCGTGTGCACGTGCCCACACGAGTGTCCCGTCTCAGGTAAAAGGAGTCCATTTCACTGTTACCTTCAGCAGTTACAGAGGGAAGAGTGCAGCAACCGTTAGCCTGTTTGCAGGAGGAGACAGGGAATCACGGAGCGCGCTCAGTACTGCTAGCATAGAGAGAGGTGCCGTTCAGTCCTCTGACCTCTAAGAGTCCCACTTGACTGCATTCTGACTCTCATGCACATCTATACATCAACTTTTTTACTCTGACTCCCTGTACGTTTTAAATTTCTTTTTGCTTTATTTTTATGATGCATTTTCTGCTCTTTTTCAGTTGAAATTTAATTGTTAATCTTACCAACGAGCTAAGACAATATAAGTAAGAAAAAATAATACGATTTTTGCATTAATATGCAAAACTTTACATGAGGCTGTCAAAGAATGGAATACTTATGTTATGTTTGTATTGGTGTTTGCTGAGCCACTGTCTGCAGTTACCATCCAATATATGCTGAAGCTGACCAGCAGCACAACTTAAGTAATCAATACCTCATGAATTTAATTAACTAATTAATTAAAAGAATTACGAGAGCTAATGGTGAAATTTTAACACACTAACTCTTGTGAAATTCTTCTTGTTGATTGTTATACTATTATTTATTTGTATATATTTCAATACCAAATTGTGTTTTACTGAGCAGATGTACTGCCCAAATAAACAGCATTAAGCATAAATTTCCTTGGCAGACTTTTGCACAATACTGAAATATGATAAATATCGCAGTGCCAGTGGTACAGTGCTTTGCCGTCCATGTTGTTAATGTTCTTCTACTCTGCACAATTTCAGAATGACATCGATGGAGTAATAGAGGAGCCCTCATACTCGGTAAAGTCCCATGTTACCCCAACTCAAATGTGCTGCCCGGGGAGTCAAATCCCTTCTATTCAATACATATGTTGTATTCCTAATTAATGCTTTTCAATAATAGGCCATAAGAGGCAAGTCTGTTTAAAATGCAGTTTAATTTTTAGTCTTGCACTGCACTGAGTATATGTAGACTCTCCTTAGCAAAGTATTATTATTATTATTATATGATATTTAATGATGATAATAAATATTTTTTATTATAATAAACATATTAAGACTACTCAATGACATTCTCTTTTATAGATTACTGAGAGGACAGAGTCACTGAATAGATGCCTAAAGAAAAGGTGAGCTTGACTGAACGAGATCAGTGTTGCATTGTTTATGAACTGTAATTTGTGGGGCTATCAGGTCCTACCAGTTACACATTTATTTAGCAGATGCTACATAAAATCAAGAGCTTCCAGGATAGACACGAGATCAGCTTGCAGATGAGGACAGAGAAAGTCAGTGGTTGGGTGAGTTAGGTGAGGTGTTTACAGATCAGATTGGCCTTGAGATGTTTCTTTAAGGTGGGGGGGGGGGCTCTCATGAATGAGCTTTTCCCACCATCAAGAAAGCAAACATGAGAAACTCCACCACACTTTCATGGAGAGATTTCCATGAGGTATTAGCTTAGTAACCAAAGAGGGCTGCACCAGATGTAAGTGATGTGAAACTTAAAGGGGATAGGTGCTATTTCATTAACGGCCCTAAAAGCCAACACAAAAGACTGTGAGGATCAATGCGAGAATCATAAGGGAACCAATGAAAAAAGTCTGGGTAGTTGGGGATGGGGAGGTAACATGAGTGCATTTGGAAAATTGGACTCTGAAACTCAGGCATTTTCAGTAATTATCATAATTCCAGCAGTACTCTGCCTAGTCTGCAGTACTTTGTTTTTAGTTTTTGCTAATAAGATTACAGGATTGCATTGTTCCATTAAGTAGAAGATCCAAGAGGAAAAGGATCCTCTACTGTAGTTTTTAGCAGTGAATTGGGGGCAAATAAACGCCAAGCGATAACAGTAGAGATTATACTGCATGCTGCTCTGAAAATATGGTGCAGTTCTTCTCTGCTCCTTAGTTTCATTGTGACATTGTACCTTTATCCCGTTCATATCAGTGATCTATAATTAATACATAAATGATGAGCTTACTTAAATGCTCTTAAATCCCTTACAAAAACTTCTCCCATCTACCACTGAATTTGAAAGTACTGTGTCCAGAGGTGCTGTAACCTCTGAATGCATTTGTTTCTGTCCACATTTTTTTAAACATATAAGGTGCATTTTTCCCCTAAACTTTAATAAATTTGGAACCACTTTACAGTAGGATTACCCTTATAAAGGGTTTATGAATGGTGTAAAATCAGGTTATTGATTTGGTTGTACCACTTTGTAAATCACTAATAAACAATTCTTAACAAGTTAACAGTTTTATATTTCTATTCTATTTCTAATAAATTACTAAAAATGTTACCCATAATTTCAGTCAGCTTTTGCAAATGTTTATTTTTATATGAATATGCTGTTACTGGGCTATGCAGTGATGTGATTGACACGTAATTCTGTGGATGAAAATCAGAGTGATTGTCTGCATATCTTAATGACTAATGGCCTTTATCACGGTCAATGATATCAGAGCCTGACACCGCAGCTCATTTGAGATGAAGAATGCTGAGCAGTCTTTGAATGTATTACATTAGTCATGTGAAGAAGAGATTCCTCCCTTGGGGAAGAGCTTATGTGTTTGAGTTTTTGCACACTCACTCTATTGTTGAAGTTCACAGGATCTGATAGTCCAGCTTTGTTTTAAAACAGTAGTAGCTTTAAGAAGATACAGAACCCTGGCTGCATCTCAAAAATTGACGACAAAATGGAGCAGTATACTCTTGCCATTGAGGTAATCCTCCTATAGTGTTCCCCTTAATCTCAACAATGTAATGGTGGGCATGACAGTATTATTCTTTGAAAAAGTTTTCACCTGAATTATTTCTTTAATCTTAAATTTGAAATAAAAATTCAATCCTAATAAATATGAGTTCTTGGCAGAGTATTTGCAGTAGCAGCAGCAGCAGTAGAATATCAAGGACTGTGATCTGTAAATGTAAATGATTGTAGTTAATGGGAAGCTCAGTCTATTCACTGAATGTTGATAAATCTCACTAACTTTCCATTATTGCAGGAGTGAATGTATGAAATTTTCTATGGTTGTGAAAGACAGTCATGCCTTTGGTTTTATACTTCACACATAATGTTGGCAGCAACACAATTGCTTTGTTTTTTTCCCTGGGATTGTAGAGCTCCTTAAAGGAGGCCAGGGCAGCTAAACAGGCACCAACAGACATGGCCACCCCCCCAGAGCCTGTGGCCGCCAGGAAGAACCTATTCGAGGCTGGAGATGCCTGGAGCCTAAGCTTCACCAAAGGCTCTCCATCCAAGGCAGGTCTAGAACCTTGATCAAATGTCAATTCAATGACCTGATTATGCATTATAATTTTGACTCCTCAGAAAACTCTAATGTTGAATCTCCTTCTGTCCCAAAATGATATGCAAGGGAATACTTTCCTTAAAAGCTGGAGAAGCAGCAGACCGAAACATCTTTGTGTTTCTTATTTCAAGGATTTGGAGAAGGCAGAACAGGACAGTGCTTTATTTGCAGCATTCTGTTCATTATTTCTGACGCCCCAATAGCTGAATCAGCTTCACTGATCCTTTCCAGCATTCATTTAGTAAATAATGGCCCACATATCAGGGGTTTATGTGAGTAACCATTTCAGTCCCACAAATATGACATGTGTATAATTAGAATGTGCCATGTTTTGAGGTGACTTGGCAGGGCAGTAAGTAGGGCAGCGCCCGGGTCGGAAGGCAGTGCCACCGCAGGACACACAGAGAGTTTTATCTCAGAATGCTGCTCACATTCCTGCAGCCGCTCCCGACCGCTGAGCGGGCGCTCCGTCCCGGAGATTGAGCAAGCGAGTGAGTCAGCGGGAGTGGGAGGCCAGCAGGACCGGAGAGCAGGGAAGGCCGACGAATCCCCGTGTCTCTCCTAATCACCGCCATCTGTGTTCTTAGGATGCGGAGGTTCCGAAGGTGGGCGTGACGGACTTGATCACCCAGTGGGTGAAGGGTGGCCTGGACGACGGCTCCAGAACTTCTCCCCCAAAACCAGCTGTAGGTCACATCAGGCAGAAACATCGTTAACGTGCTATCATACGTGTCCTTATACAGTAGATTATGAAATCAATGGAAACTCCTGCGCAAAGTGTACAAATCCATTTTCTCTGGCTGTGTCCCTGTGCTCTACAGTATCTTTCCTCTCATTTTCTCCTATATCTGCTGCTCGTTCCACCCTCCTTTCTTCAAGGTAATAGTGTCCTGTTTACTGTCTTTAGTGGTAGGATCACACTGCTATTACCTTTAGTTTCTCATATACTTTTAATCACAGTTTATTATTCAGGTGGTCTGTGATAACCAGGATTACAAGAGTGTCAAAATGATTGATCAGCTGCTTAAACATAATTTTGACCTTTTGAAATGTGTATTTTTCTGAGTATACAAAGTGAATTGAAATTTAATTTAAAATGTGTTGCATTGATATAGTTAGATTAAAAATGCATTTGAAGAGTTGGTGTGACAATGGAAAAATATAGGCGAGATGCATAATCAAAAATCATTGTAATGCCTTTAATTAGCGGGCCTTTTCAGCGCTTGTTCTTACCTGTTGAGGACGCCACAATATGACATAAGGCTCTTCCCTGGAAAAGGATGTCACAAATTTTTCCAATTTGTAAAGAGTTGAGCACTTGATATGTGATATGTCTCAGCCCTGCTTTGATATGAGAGCAAAGATGTTGAACGTATTTGTTACATTCATCCCCTGTAAATATACAAAAAGGCAAATCGTACCTATGGTAAAAAATGCTAGGAGTATTTATTAATACTGCTAACTGATGGAAAAATTATCGCAGAGCAATACATCAAGGTCTGTTCTTTAAGTGTAAGATGTCCATTTATGTTATTTTTGCTATGTGACATGAATACCCGTTTGACAACCACTTTTTTTTTCTAAGGAAGTGAAATATGGTGAAGTGTTGCACAAAAAGAACCTCTGGGAGACTCTAGGGGACACTTCCTGCTTTGGGAAGGCTGGACTGGGTGGAAAGGTATAGTAAGGAATATCTTATGGCATTTTCAGAGCCAGTCTGAAAGAGCCTGAGGATGATGCTGGGAAGCAGCTACATCTAGAGTCCAGCTGGGAGTACTGCAGTTGAACGACATGTTCCCATTAAAAGTTCACTTGGAGTGACTTACTATAGATAACCATGTCTTGAAAATAACTTTAGGCTAATTATGCTAGATAATGCATTAAAATCCTTTGGCTCAGAGATGATTTGGGGAAGTTTCGCTTTAAATGATGCATTATATATGTATGAATTTCTCCTTTTTAGGGTCCCTGCTCTACAAAAAGATACAAGTTTGTTGTGACAGGCCATGGGAAATATCAGAAAGTCCCTGTCAGTGATGACCATTGCAATGCGTGCACGAATGGACAATCAAGTAAGGCATCCGGAGCTGGACATTAACTTAATCAGATGGGAAAAACTGGTCTTGAAGTATATTTCAATTCTCTCATTTGGAAGCAAGTTCTTAGAAAGATGGTTCTTTTGGTAATGTGAGCCCTATTCCTGCTGATTAGATTAAACACCACAATATTTTATATTTGAAAGTTCTGTTTACTGACAGTAAAGGGAAAAAACACAAAGAAACATGATACTTCTTTATTATAGAAATATTTTTCAGATGGCAGACATATATCTGTCAAGTTATGTTATATAATTTAATATATTTAAAGATTTTGCACCAATCAAAGTCAGGAATCTTATACTGCAGTAACAATTGAATTTTTGGTTGGATGGTTTTGTAGACTCTCAACTTGATACAACAACATGAAGATTGTCACATTATCTACAGCAAGTGAAAGAAAAATCCGCCAAGCTTGTGCCAAAGACTTCTATCTCAAACATCTCTCACTAGCAATGATTTTGCATTATGCCAAATGACCATACTATAAATAATTAAAATGCAATACACGGGAAACATCCAAATAAGTTTTTTAATATACAAAAAACATGCATACAGAAACTCGATAGAGCAGAAGCTCTGGATAGTGTCATATATCACCACTGAAGGATGTTTGAAACAAGCATCTCCACTCACTCAGGGATATTTGCATTCAGAACAATGTACCACACAGCATTCTTACAATCTGACTCTTCCATGTTGGGACACTTTTATCCATTTCATCATTCCAAACCCTTGAATTTCACATCTGACTGTATCTGTGTTCTATAGTTTTCCTTCTTTCCTTCTGTACAGGGATGGACTTCTGACAGTCCATAGACCGTATTATCGATCTCACATTCTAGAAGAAAAGTAACTAAGCAGCAATTAACAGCTAATCAACCATGTCGATGTTTTCACCACATAAATCTTTATTCATATAGACCCAGCAATGCACATCACAAGGTATTGAACCTTAAATCTTCCTTTGACCTTCCCTTCCTTCCCTACTCAGCTTCCCCCTCTGTCCTTTTTCTGGCGCCTCGTACTGAAATACCACCTTGGCCTTTCACTGTTGCTTCTGTCCCCTCATTCATGGAATGCTAATGAGCCTGGTGAATGAGTCCTGTCTAAAATGTTGTGGAGCATCATGGAAGACGCTGTCTTCCCATGTCTATATGTGTGACTGCATGACATTAAAGCATGAATACATCGACATTCCCTTTATTACGTTATATAATAGTATGAATATCATTTATGCATAAGTACAGTAACATCTATATATATTTTTTTTATTTAGCATGAAGTAATATGTATGAAACAGGAAAAGGAAAATGACTCCTGGAATTTAAAACACAATGCTATACTTTTGAAGTTTTTGTCTTGATATATTCTTTATATTCTGGTCCATCTTAAAGCACAATAAACATTTCTAAATCATACACACACATATATATTTTGCTTGTCCCCTTCCAACATTTAACCAAGATGTCCCACAATAATTTTCTTTGTGTAACGCCAGAACTTCATTTGCCAATAACATCCCTTTGATACCATAAGGTTATGATCAATCAATTAGAAAATACCTTCTTTTGAAGACAATACAAACAATTCTGTAGCCATAACAAAGAAATTAGCTGCAATTAAAATATGAAGGCCAAATAATTTTTATGAAATATTACTTGTTTCATCATTCTGGTTTAATTTAACAATATAAATGTAATTGTGATAAAAATCAGATGTCTGTGGTTTTTAAATGTGCAAACCCTTTTGCAACTCTATTGAAGTCCTTTGGTTCCTCCTCTTGAGATTTACGATTCAAAAGTCCCCTTTCAAACACCGTGGCAATTTTTGTAAGTGGTCTTGATGCAGCTTCCTTCAGCTTTCTGGCATCAAACCGTGGACTGTATAGGAGGAGAGGAAGGCGATGCACAAAGGATAGGGATGGTTTTTGGTTGTCGTTCGGCACGTCTTTTTTCTCCGTCTTGCTTTTTGTCTCATTGATATGTTTCATGATGTTCTCTTTGGTAGAGAACATTTGGAAAAGGATGGCATCCCACATTTTTAGGGCCCTGGGTCCGCTTCCCTGAGTCCCAGAATGCTCACAGACGTCTGTGGACATTTGTTGAGACTTCTCTAGTTTGCTGTTCGGTGCTTGCACTTTGGACTCCTCAAATGGCTCGGGAAATTTGGGCTCTTCTGGTTCCACGATCATATGTTTCTTAAGACGTGTCCAGCCACTGAGTTTGGATTTCAGACCCTTTGGTTTTGGAGGCTCTATACTTTGAGATTCTTGTTTGGAAGCTGCAGTGCTTGACTCTTTCATCTGTGCAGCCGATTGTCGGTTTGATGCCTCGGGTCTTGCTGTCTCTTGTGAGGTTTCCTGATTATGAACTGCTCCAGTGCTCACAGATTTACTGGCTTCTCCATGTCCAATTACTGGTTGACTTGAGGGTTGACCCAAGCTTAAGGAGGCCATTGAATTTGTGGGATCCTGAGAGAGACAAGCAGTAATATGAGCACTGGGCACAGATTCTTTGACACTTGAAGATATTACAAGGGATACTTCAGGCCTATGAGACTCCTTGGAGTTTTCTGTGTGTTGTACAATGCTTGGCTCAGTTAGAGTTTGACTTGATTCCATCCCAGCTTCATCTAAACCTTGAGTAAGAACTTTCACTTTAGAAATAGTTGCTGCTATGCTGTTTCCACCTGACTTAAGTGTTTGCATTTTGTTGCTAATCGTCTGTATTAAATGTTTGGCTTTATTAGCGATTTGTGTTTCTGAGATTGGTGTGTTAACTAGTTGTCTTTCCATAACAAAATTGCACTGCTTTTGCATTTCAGAAGAAGTTTTATGTTTCGGAATTTCAAAACTTGATGTGTTAGTCTGGTGCGTGTTTGTACCTACTGGCCTGTATTCCACAGCCTCTGAAGTAACCATCTGAACATTTTGTGTCCTATAAAATGGTGTTTTTGCATTTTTTCCTTCCTCGAGACTTTGTTCTTCAGGTAGTCCTGCATCCTGCGTCAATTGCTTCTGAGTTTTGGAATACATTTCTTTTACAGCTTCAGAAGAGGTAGATTGGGCCACCACACTTGTTTGGCTGTGGGCCAAGGGAAGTTTCCCTGTTGGATCTGGAGATTCAGTGGGATCTTCATTTGGAGATGTTGCTGAGTTTTTCAGTTTTTCGTTGGATGACACAGTAGAGTTCAGTGAGGGCACTTGTGGGATTTCACAAGCAGGGTTCTGAGAACATGATGTGTCACACAATTTGGGCACCTCAGAGGCAGATGCCATTGGTTTAGAAATGCTGTAAGTGGGGTAACTGCTTTGAATTCCGCCGTAAGCAACATAGTCAGCTGGAGTCAAACCATAATATTTTGATTTGGACTTGGGTTTTGGGGTCTCATGTGCTGGTGACCTTTTATATCCCAAGGACGGTATTGTAGGTTTACATGTTTGAATAAGATTATTGACATTTTCAAATCCACATATATCAGTAATACTATTACATGGGACAGGTCCATTCTGGCCTTCTTGATATGTAGTGTGAGTTATAAAGTTATTTGCATTAGTATTAGCTTTTACTGGTGGTTCTCCAAGTTTAGTTTGCAGTTTGGGTATTATTGGGATCTGAATCTTGGAAGTTGTGTTCAAAGATATATCAAAAGGCAAAACCTCATTTATAGAATTTTTTGTAGTTAATTTTCCGTTATAAGGTTTTTCCAACAAATTAGAATGTACTGAACACATATTATTATATATGTTATTACCTTCCACTCTTGATGTATATGTTGAATATTCAGATGTGCATTCTATTGATGTTGATAAAGAATTTCCAGTTTCATTTTCATTTGTTTTGTTAGTGCCAGATGTGTGAATTTCAAAACTGGATTCTTTATTGACAAATGATGCTGAAGAGGTTGAATATGGAGAATGGCTTGCTTTTGAGACCTCACAAGTAGGTGATTTTCTCTGGGCAAGCAAATACACTGGTGTCTTCGGTTGCTCTGAAAGAGCTCTTGTTGGCAGAAATTCAGAGGTTGATGTTGTCCCTCCTTTCATTTCGGGTGTTGGTTTTGTGCAGCTTGGGATCTTAGCTGGTGGCAGCCCATTGAAAACTGCGCTTTCAGTTTGATCTTCAAAGGTATGGGTGGTAAGATACTTAACAGACGGAGATACTTTTTGAACATTGTTCTCCACTTCCGGGGAGGAGAATAAAGGCTTAGTATATTGAACTGAACTTGTGGCTAATGGTACAAGCTGTGTATGAGTTAGAAGTAGGGGAGGAGTTTGTGATAAGTTTTGAACTGGAGGTGGCAGTATTTGACTTACCATATTTGTAGGAGCAGGTACTTTTGGAACTGAAGCTACTTGAATCATTGGGGTGGTAGTGGGTTGCACAAATGCATTTTCTTCTGCTTGGATTGAAGTTTGCAAGCCGGAAGCTGTCGGAGGAGCTGAGTTTGGGTGAGCTGAAGACTCAGCTGGCAACAATGAGGTGAAGTTGCGCAGCGGGGCCACCTGCTGGCGAAATCTGCAATCTAAGGATATGTGCTGCTTTGGGAAAAGCACTGTTGTCTTGTCATACTTCACACTTTGCATGTGCGGGTAAGGAGACGCCGAATGCTGATGAACGGGTTTCACTGAAAACCTGGGGTTCAAGTTGGTGCCACAAATGGGATCTGGAGTTTCTGGAGGAGATGAGTGGTCGCTGTGCTCCAGGTCAGCGCTGGCTTCGCTGACAGGAGAGAGGCTGGAGCGGAAAGGGACGGGTGTTTGCAAGGCCTGATGGGAAGACTTTTTCTTGGCGGTTTTCTTGAGGAGCCTCTGCAGCTTGGCGTTGTCCTTGCCTGGTTTCGGCAGGAGTGGCGGACGGCAATGCTGAGGGAGGCCATGGTTGGCATTGAAAGACGTCAGCATTTCAGTCTCCTGAAACAGGAAACGCACACTGACTCAGATCCATAGAGTGAGGATACCCATCATCTCATTATTCAATATAGGTGGTCCATCATATAATGCCATATCTGCTGTGCATATGACATAGTGATTCCTGTTTCTGCAAATGGAAAAGCTGATTTCAAACTGTGCCAGAAATACATTTGTCAGGAATTATGTATCCGATTTCAAGAGCTACTAGCTAGCAAATTATAAATGATTACAGTATTAAATTAAGATTGTTTGTTGAGTCATACATTAGCTGTGACCCTAAATGGTTACTGGAATGGGGTCAACGGATGGATGGATGGGTGTAAGAAAGAAAGACTGTGTTTGTTATAGCTGATTGCATCACTGCTGACACTGCTGATCTCCTGTGTTTGCACTGCATTTCAGGTGAAACAAGCCCCGAACACTCCTGAGAGCATTTCACTGCCGCCGTTATTGAGCTTCATTAAGTTCATTTAAATATTCTACATGTTAATTACCAACAGCCCCTTTTACCGCCAACAATATCCTGTAAATCTCTCAACAAATCTCTCACTAAAATATTTGTATTGCAGTGTATTTGTCTTGTTTCCAATTTCATCATCATTCTTGTAGTTGCTGCTGACTACAAAAACACATCAATATATATGCATGTAAATGATGTTTCAGTTGTGCTCATTTTTATATTAAAACACTTTTGCATCAGAATTTGTGTAGATCTGCTTCATTGACTCTATTTAGTTCTATTTAATGTTTTGTGGTCTATTTTTGTGGTCTACACCAAAATATAAGTTGGTGTAGGTGACATAGATGCCTCAATTACCATAATTCAGATGCATGGATTTATAGTTATGTTTGCTGCCCCTGCTGGAATGCTTCCAGAAGGCCAGGACCTCCTTTTAGTGTGGCCCCTTGGAACGTGAGAGGGGTGGCTAATTTAACAGTATCTAAAACCAGTGCCACTCTTAGCCCGTGTGGCATCCTAGGCAAGCATCAACGCTGGCTCCCCCCATCTGTGGAGAAGTGAAATTGACTTAAGCCCTAGGCCTGTAGTATTTAAGAGCCCTGTACAAATCTGATGTTGGAAACTGGAGTTTTTCTCAGCTTAGTTTTAGGGAGAAGTAAGGGACAGCCTGCTCAATAGCTCCCTCTGCTGGTGAGCTGCATGCATACCTTGAGCCACATATACAACATATAGTTACACCAAATGATTCTGTTGAAGCACTGATGCCAGTTTTATGTTGTACTTGCTCAGCCCATTTGTTAAATTACAGTTTTTTTTAAATAAAGATAGTCTGGAGGAACACATCATTTTCGAAAATCTTAAAAATGCATTAAAATGTCTTACACTACGTGGGAACACGGACCATCATAGAGTCCTCTGTTTCTGCACTACATATCACACTTTGCAGGTGACCTCCACATTGCTGCTATTATTACTGATTTTTTATTTTAATTTTTTATCAATAATACAGACCAAGTCTCCCAGACTTAAGTGCATATCAAACGTATAACAAAATACTTTATCTAACTGATTTCCCATACATGCTCCTAATAATATAATTTCAAATTCTTCTTTAACTTCCAAAAAATATACATGTAGACCCACTGTTTAGAATGATTTACATGGCAACCTGTACACCAATACATGCTGAGCCTGATATGTGAGAGGGGGTCAACCTTTTAAGGCCAGTAGGTTAGATGTTTGGGTTGCACCCAAAATTTAAGTTTAAAAGAGGAAGGGTTAATAATAGTTTACCCACATATTCTAATGTAAGTTTGATTCTAGCCTGGGAAAATTAATTTTATTTACAAGCTGGTAAATTATAAGAAATATCTTTGTTACCGCTAAGGAAGATTTTTTTCTTTCTTTTTTATGACCTCCCAAGTAGATATGCACAGATTATTAACAGGTTACTCTGGATTCCAAAGCAAGGACAGAAAAGCTTTTTGGTTGAAGATAAAAGCATTCGAAAAACCTGAATATCTTACAAAGTTCCGAAGGCTGAAGGAAACATATGACTTATCTGGAAACTGGAATATTCCTATTGCACTGAGGACGTAGCTAGTGGTCTGTGAAGCATTTGTTGTAAATAATATTCCTAGTGCAGCATTACAGTTATGAAAACCCAGTGTCATGTTTTCAGAGGTTGGCGCTTTAAATTGCATGTCAGCGGAAGCCAGTGCAGACAGAAGGCTGGAGAACATGCAGATAATGGTTTACCTGTGTGAGTGCTGCCCCGGGGCTTCCGGCTGCTTGCCTGAAAATCCCGTTAGTGCCCGGCCGGGAAGTTCATCCGACGCCCTAACCCACCTCAGATGGAAAGCACCGTCTCCATGACCCTCCAAAAATAAATTCTGAGACTTTCCTCAAAACATTTTCCACTTTGACATTGACACAGGACTGTCAGCAAGCTAGTGGCTGTTTGGATGGACCTTCGGTAATGTGTATCTGTAGTCACTGCATCCAAGTTAGTTTTCTTTTCAGGCTAGTGCCCTCTGCTGGAGACTAGGGAGTCACGTTCATGCCTACAGTTAATCTATAGGGACTGTAATATGGATCTGAGGGCATTTCAAGAAGGCTTTATTCACCGTGCCTTGGTTATTCACACAGCTGTGGCATACACTGGGAATGAACAGGAGAGCCGAGTGCATTAGCTGACCACCCACACAATGCCTGTAGAAGCCAAAGTGCTGTTTTTTTTAATGTACAAAATTCCCTTAAAGTCAGAAAATGCTTGTCATACCGATATATACATCTCATTGTGAAATGTGTGCAGCCGTATGATTGTGAATGCCTCATGTTAGAGTCCACTTTGCGTACCTTTTTATCAACTCTGATCCCAAATGGATGAATGGTGATTTAAAATGGAAGGATGGATTCATAGACAAACTGGGACATATAGCGGGGGTCACGTCAGGTGAAGAACTGCACACCTTCTAAACATGCCCGTCTTTGCAGGTTAAATCGCCTTCCCTTTGTCAACACATCTGTTTCTGCATCCATATATCATAATTTTTTTCCATCAAATGACTGATGCTAACATTTTTTTTCCCTTTAATAATATGCTGAGCTTTACACCTAGTTTACATAACAGCTACAAAACTTGGAATGGCTGTGTCTTCAACCTGCTGCTTCCATTCTCATTCCACTCACACAGTCCCTTTATATTTGTACGTTCAGTGCATTATACCACCTAATATTCCGCCTTACGAAACTCTCATGCAGGTCCACTGTAATATTTTGCTTGCCTGGTGCTGTGACAATTTTAGCAGCAGATCCTCTCAGTTTCTTCTCTCCAAACATGTGCCTCCATCATGCATCATAATCCATCCATTTCCTTATTCAGTGCTTGGGCCGGGGCTTTGCCTGCCCCTGACCAGCTTGCCTTCGACGGAAGCTCGACCAATAAGACGGCTCTGAAGATCAAGTGTCACCATAACAGAAACACTTTATCACCCTGGGTGGTTTGCAGATCCCTTACAGCCAGTGTCCCCCCACCAGGGAGCTCACTTCTTTCAGCCTTTCTGAGGTAAGACAGAGAACGCCTTTCCCGGAGCCTTGGTGTCCTCATCGCCCAGGACGACAGGAGCACATACATGCACATTGCGGCCTCTGCCTCTGAACATGTGCTGTTATTGAAGGTGTACCACAATGCTAATGCTATCTCACCTGAGAAATACTGGAGGAAACAAAGCGTGATGGGTTTTCTATGGTCCCAGACCTTTAATTTTTATTATAATTAATACTGTTATTATTATTATTATTATTATTATTATTATTAGTTTTATTATTCTTATTATTGCTCTTGTTGTTGCTGCATGTACAGTTATGTAAATCAAAGCCTGACATTCAAAACATTCCTGGAGTCAAGGAATACAGTATTTTGCGGTCGTCTGAGGAATGCACCTGTTTATACGCTTCTCTGTGCATGCAATTCCGACAAAGTCGAAAGGATACATTTCTGGAGAAACACTTTTATTCGGGGATGGAAAGAAAAGCAGTCGGCCGCCGGTTTATTAAGTCTTAACGTGTCACTCAATTTAAAATGCTTGTGACTTGAGCTAAACCATTGCTGCAAAGCAAAAGGAACACATTTTGCATTCCCTTTATTCACCCAGTAGTTATACATTGTATCAACTTGCATTGATACAGCGTGTAACTCGACCGATATGCCGCAGTGTCAGCTTCACTGGCTACCTATTCCATTTCCCTCTTCTATATAAGCCTCAGACTGATATGGAAGAAGAATGACACTTATGAGTGCTGACCCATCAGAAAGTCTGAGACTTAGAAATATAATCCGAGGTTAATACTTAAAGACATTCACAGCTGTTAGCAATCGACTTCTTCTAATTTTATGTTTGCATAGATGGTCTCTTCTTGCAGGTGAGACACATTAAATGTTATTTGCATAACTTTTTATATGCTAATTCTCTGTGTTGAGGTGTTTAATTTGCACATCTGGGAAAGAAATCTGCGGAAAAACAAACACTAATAAAAGTCTAGCTTGAAATATAGTTGAGATAATTTATTTTTGCACTTTTTGCAGAACTGTTCTAGTTGTACTGATAAGTTGTTGTTCTTGAACTGAGAAGAATTCAAAACAGTACAGAAAAGTCGCTATCATCTCCAACATAAAGATGATCCAGTAAATGACCATGATTTACATGTTTTGTGCATATAAATATATAGATAATTTGTGGTTTAGATAATAGTACATTTACTGTATGGCTCTAGATACCAATTAAGGTATCAGTTATTATAATAGCTCCTTAAATGTTACCCCATTGCATTTTGGGAAAAATGTAGGACATGTTAGTTTTCACTGGCCAGCTCCAATAGCTTCTCCTTCAACTCCCTAACAGGTGAAAAAGCCACTGTCACCATGTCTGACACTGAGGACGCGTAAGTACTGATAAGGACACCTCACTAACACCATTATCAGGGGTGGATAGTTCAGGTCCAGAAAGAAAATAATCCAGACCAAGATTTTGTTTCAATTTGACCTTGACTCTTTTGGCTCTGCTTGAAACAAAACCTTGGTCTGGATTTTTACTTTCTGAACCAGATTTATCTATCTCTGCTCATTTTGTTACCTGAATTCTAATACCAGGACTTATTATTTAAAAGAGATGGAAAATTACAATTGTTGCACTGTAATGTAATTAATACTGTGTAACCTTTTGCTCCAATTATAGTTTCTAGTTGTTGAATTTAGTAATATTTTTTCCAAGCTGTAGTGAAATAAAATACTGTTCTTTTAATATGCCCAAATACTGACTGTATTCATGTTTCATTTTACAGGGTTGATGGTAAGTAAACATATTCTAATTGCTTACTAATCTACATTAGTTAAATTACCCGCAATTTTGTTGTTTAAGCCAGGTGTCCTACATCTAAATGTTATTTCTCTTTACATTATGGATCTTGTGAACTGGAGCAAAATATCAGTTTAATTATCCAAAAAAGTCTTTGAATGATTAATCTCACCAACAATATATATATATGTGTGTGTGTGTGTGCTAAATATTTTTTTTTTGTTGTTTTTTAAGACATTGATCAGTCAAATTGAGGTGCTATGTTATATACAGAAATATCACCTGCAATATCATTTAAATGCACATAATTATAATACAGGGAATAAGTAGTTGCTTTCTTTGGGGACATTTAGTTTAGTAATAGTTAAATGATGCTCTACTCTTAATACTATACAAATCTGAATTTGTTGCAATAAAGACATGCTGATACTGTCTTTAGAATATGTATTTTATAATGATTTTACTAAGTTCATTTTATGTGAGAAATTTTGAAGCTTTTTTATTGTCCCAGTCAAAGGGCAAAGGAGCCAGATGGGAAGGTCTTGCATGTGTGGGCTTGCGAACTCCACTCCATTCGATCTGCTACAGAAGACACAATATGTAACATTTTGCATGGATTGGGTTATATTTGCTGTATGCTGGTAGAGACATCAGCTGTGTAACTGTAATCACACTTTTTTGGAAACTGAAAGGAAGTTAGGGAGGTGAAAATGGTAACTGTAACAATCCTCACCTTTACCCCCGATCCTTCACCCCCAATCATCAAAAGAGTCAAAACCCCAACTGCCTGAAACGTGTCAGACAACATATTAATTTTACCCTTCAGTGTTTAAAACATTTTATTTGGTTACTACACATTAGCCAAAACATTGTAAGAAGTGGCCTTGCTGAAGGCAGCCTAGCACTCCATGCGTCTACATCGTCTTTAACTCTAGTATTATATCTGACATTCGAGAACAACCTAGTTTCAGCAGGCGAGTCAGTTAACTGAACGTCCTGCCTGGTACCTCCGTCCTGAGCCCCTCTCTCACAGTCATCCAGAGGCAATCAGGAGACTCTGACTGTAAACTAAGCAAAATGACCTCTGGAGTTTAGAACATGACTTTGTTTATAGAATGTCGATGCATTCATTGTGTATCTCATTGTGTTAGATGCTAGACATTGACTTCCCTGAACTGTAGGCATCCTGTCTTAGATATGACAGCGGATCTCTTTCCTCTGGGCCGTCCTGGCTGCTCGTGGCGTCCTTCCCCCCTGCCCTTCTCCTCCGTGACGTACTGACCTTACTAACTGAAGAATGCTCTTTTATCTGATGACTCTTTCTCTTGCCGCTCTCTCACCCACTCTCCGTTCACTCGGTGCATGCCGCATAGCCGTAGCCGAAGAGGTTGTAGAAGTAGAAGTAGCGCCAGAGGTGGCTCCAGAGCCAGAACCAGAGCCAGAGGTAGCTCCAGAACCAGAACCAGAACCAGAACCAGTGCAAGAGGTAGCCCCAGAACCAGAGCCTCAGCCAGTGGAAGAAGTGCAGGAAGGTATGTTGCATGTATATTCATTCATCCTTCCAAACATAGTAGTGCACTCACTGTTTTTATATTAGTTCTATAAAGATAAGGTACCTCCTCTTCATATCTGGCTATAAAGTAGAGGCAATCTCTATCTCTCTCGGAACATTTGACATATGTATATACATTGGATATGTATATATATATGTGTGTGAAATATAAGCATTTAAATCTCATGCATTTAGATTGCAATGAACAAGAATAGGGGCACAGTCTATGAGAACCCGGTCAACTGAAGAGCCCCAAAGCAGTAGCTTGGCCATTCTAACGGCACCTTACACGCCATACTGCTTCCATATTTCATGCTACTGCCCATTTAATAGGACGACATCATTTCTACTGTATATACATGTATATCTACTGTATGTACAGTGTGCATTGTTTAACTGCTCGTCACTAATTGCATCTTTACTGAATTAGCACTGAGAGATTCTGGAGCCACTTAATTTTACCTTTCCATCATTCAATTGTTTCAGCAGTAAATTAGCCACAGTACTCTCAGTACTCAATCATCCACACTTAGCCTACTCCAGGCTCCAGGAACCTGATATTCTGTGCTGCTGCTACACTGAAAAATTATTAACCATATTGTTAACTTGGCAAATAGCACCTGGTTGTCATACTCATCGGAGATTTGATCAAATTTCATGGTCTATTTAGATTTACTTGTCAGTGTGCTTATGCATAATCGACTCGGTAATATTAAACTAGACTGCCTGTAATTCTCCAGAATAGAAATGTATTGAAAGTAGATGTATGTTAAGAGAAAATGTATAACCGTTACCAGTAACTTTTGCCGGGTTTTCAAAAATTGCTTAGCTGTCATAAAGTTTCTTTTGCCATCTTGTCCTTCTCATCCCTCATTGGTCGATATTCAGCTGACTGTCCGCATCACGTTGTGTATTTCCATGGTGCCGGAAAGGTCAGCTGGTCGAGCGTTAATGCTGCCGTTATACATGGAAAGGCTGACCCTGTGCTAATGATGCCGCAGTTAAGCGCCATCCGGGCCGACGCTGAGCCAAGCTAATGCTCATTTGTGTGCAGCGACATTCCAGGTTCGCAAACAGAGGCATGAAATGTTGACCCTAACTGTGTCCACTTTGCTTCTGCTTTCAACGCTTGCTGCTTGCAGAGACCTATGAAGAGGAAGGTATGTTGATGGGCTTCTCACACGTGTTGTTTCTTTAACACACCAGCATCCCCCACCCCCAATAAAGCCTTTTTAGTCAGAAAACACAGACCTGGCAAACAACAAAAACTAAGAGGATAAAAAAAATCCAGCTGAAGTGCCCCAGAGTGAGATGTTGATGCAAAAACTGAAAAAGGGTGAAAGAATATGAAATGCTGACCTAACTTTGTTGTATAATAACTCCTCATGTTAGCTTGACCTGTTTCTCCTGCATGGGCATCTTAAGCGAATAGGGAAGGTGATTAAGTCGGAAGCTATAACTTCCTATAAGGAAATTGCAATCAGTCGGGATGCTTTGCTTCTGAGCGTGAGGGTCCAGTCGTAAGCCAACGCGCAAAATATACTTTAATAATACTGATAAATTACAAGGCGTGTGTCTGTCATGCAGGACACTTTAGGAGATGCTTCCCCATTGTATCTTGCCTTTTAAAAGACATTAACACATCCTAGAAAACAAAGAGGGTTTGAAGGGAAAGTGAAGTTCTGTTTGGTTGAAGTGGTTGAAGTGACTGATTATGGCTCATTATATTGAATTAATGATGTGTAATAATGGGAATCCTTTTGCGATGTGATGGGTTTTTGTCAGTAATATGCATAACATAAATTACAGGTTGACTGAATTTTCCTAGAGTCACCACCAGCTAACACTTTCTAAAGAAGGAGTGCAATGCCATAGTTAACCTTAGCAATTGCATTAATATTCAGGATTCTCGTGGTGAACTGATTGTATGAAAAATGAGCACCCTGTTTCTTTCTTAATATCTTAAGTTTGTCTGACTGTGAAACTCCTTGTTCCTTTTTATTTTGTATTATTACTTAATAGAGGAGAAGCCAAAATTCAAGTAAGTAACTTTCTAATTCTACTTTGGATATTTTCCACTCCAAATACATTTGGGAAATGCTTTAGTAAACTTTACTCCCGGCTTTAAACTATAACAAGGCAAAATATGAATAAATAAGTTTGAAGTAAATCGCGTGTGATTTCAATCTTCACAGACCTTCAGCACCTAGAATTCCTGAAGGAGATAAAGTAGACTTTGATGTGAGTAAACATGTTTGGCCAGTCACACGGTGCCGTCTCCTCCGGATTAAAACACAAGGGAAACTGACTCCGTCTGTATGTCCGTGTTTGATACTCACAGGACATCCAAAAGAAGAGGCAGAACAAAGATCTTATTGAACTTCAGGCCCTGATCGATGCTCACTTTGAGCATAGAAAAAAGGAGGAGGAGGAGATCATTGCCCTCAAGGAAAGAATTGTAAGTGACTGGGTTTATCTGCAGCACCCCCCCTCAGCCCAAGTACTGTGGAAATGTAATGATACTGAATCTATGTGTGCCTGTAGGAGAAGCGTAGGGCAGAGAGGACAGAGCAGCAGAGGGTCCGGGCCGAGAAGGACAAGGAACGCCAGGCCAGACGTGAGGTACGCGTCAGAAACACTCCTCCCTTACTCCTCCGGCAGTGTTCCCACAAGACCCCACCTGTGCCAACCTCCTGTGTCGGCCCTTGCAGGAGGAGCGGCTGAAGAGAGAGGAAGCAGACGCCAAGAAGAGAGCAGATGAAGACGCCAAGAAGAAGTCTGCACTGGCTAACATGGGCTCCCAGTACAGCAGCTATCTGCAGAAGGTGCTTTATCTACTCACCACAGTTAAAAACGGATTCTTTTTGCCTTAATGCATCCTGTGCGTGTCTCACGCCTCCTCACAGCTCCACGGCGAGCTGTTGCCATTAAGGGTGTAAGCCTGGACGTGCATTAGCTGTGTAATATGATCAATCAACGGGTCAATTGCTGCTTGCTTATTCTTGGTGTGGAATTTACAGGCTGACCAGAAAAGGGGTGGGAAGAAGCAGACTGAGAGAGAGAAGAAGAAGAAGATCCTGGCTGATAGGCGCAAGGCTCTCAACATCGACCATCTGAATGAAGACAAGCTGAGGTGGGCAGCTGGGTTTTCCAGATGTCCTCAATGCCCTTGGTGGAGCATGTAGATGATCCCTGGGAAGCTACTTTAATAGCTTAGCAGACACACTATTAAGTTTACCACTTTACACAACTGGATAAATTAGTGAAATAATTTTCAAAGTAACTTGCTTGAGGGTGCAGTAACAGGACCCTCTGTGAACTAATGCCTCAGTGGTGTAGGCATGGGGGGGTTGCAGAAGACTTTGTTTAATTTATATTTATTCATCCCCCTCACTAAATAAATCTTTTTATTTGTATTATTGCATTATGTCATCCCCAATGTCAAACTCACCGCTGCACCATTGATTACTTTACTCACTGCCCAATCTGAAGGGGACGTCTACAATGGGCAGCTGGTGACAGCAGTTGTTCTCCTACAGGGAGAAGGCGAAGGAACTATGGGACTGGATGCATACCCTGGAGTCTGAGAAGTTTGATCATCTCGAGAAGCTGAAGAGGCAGAAGTATGAGGTGAGCTTCCACTCTTCTGGGTGGCAGCATCGCTCTACTCAGCTGCCTCCCCGATGAAACTTCATGCGTTTTATCAGTAAAATCTCATCTAGTTCATTTCTGGCATCATCTGAATTTGAAGATAACAGGGAATAGTTCTTCTGCTCTGAAGAATGAAGACATCAGAGGGAAGATATAAGATGCTAATGACGTGAAGCAACATTACTTATTTTCAGAGTTTTCATTTGTAAAGTCATGTCTTCAGTTATTAGTTGGTCGAATTGCTGACATTTATGATTTTTAGTGGTCGGGTTTCACACAGGCTTCTTCTAGAACTGCAACAGTTATGAACTAAAAGCACTTTGGTGTTCTTCTGCCAAGAGGACATATAAATAGCCCTGTTCCGGTGTACAGTGACCCGGAATGAGCCTTCATTAAGTAAGCGGTGTTTTACATGCTGTTCATAAGGCTTTAAGCTGGGGTATAGTCCCATTCCACGGGAAACGATGCATCCAGTTCCAAAATGAATGCAGCTCTGCTTTGATCTCATCCAGGTTACAACACTACGTAAGAGGGTGGAAGAGCTGAGTAAATAGTAAGTAACGCAGCGTACGGTGCAAAGCGGCAGGGCTCAGCTGGCAGCGCATGGTCTGCCTGCATGGGACGTCGTGAGTGCGCCATGGAAACGGGGCACAAGGTCGGCATTGGATCACAGCTGAAACTGTTAGCCAATGAAAGATACGAGGTTTACAGTCCTGTAAAGAGGAATGTTGACCTTGTAAAATTAAGCTGGTCTCTTCAACAAGTTCAGCGTTTGTCCAATATAATTAGTCAAAAAGTTGACCTGTCATCTGCTGTTATATAAAGCAGACTGAGGCATCTTAAAAAAATATATTTTTTCTTTTTAATTGGACTTTTTTTAAAGACTAGAGGTTAATGAAAATGTTTTTATATATTGCAGTCCATTTCTACTTATATCATTTTTGCTGGGTGCTTCTGCACCCAAAGAAAAGATCTTTTGCCCCTGACACTATAGTGTCCTCACAGGTAAGTGACTGCACCCAGGCTTACAGGTCAAAACAGCGCTCAACGCTTTGGGATGACCAACACTTGTGAGTCTTTAGGTCCTGTTGACTGGTACTGATTTCTACCTTTGATGAGCTGGAAAACCATTGCAGACCCACGACCCACACAGTTGCACACAACTCAAGGATTAAAATCCCGCGCAACTTCTCAAGGCTCCTCCCACGAAGAAAATGCGTCTTTCGGCCGGAAAGAGAAAAAAAACAAAACAAAAAAACGCTTCTTGTGGTGTGGTGTGTACCTTTGGTTTTCCTCAGTCTCAGACAGCTCCAGGCGCTCTCCATGGCAACGAGGTCTTCTCAAAGGTGAGCACAGGGCTCCCATGAGGTAATGGTCCTACCTCACTTTAAACGCGGCCCATGTGTCATTTTCAGGTGACGACTCTCAGAAACCGCATTGATGAGCTTCAGAAGCAGTAAGTGGCTTTGCAGCATTCTGCCCCGTCCCCACAGATAGCAGCATGGAAATCTGGTGCATTTCCTCTTCCAGACGGCCAGAGGCCCGTTCCTGAGAAATGCATTTGCCCACCCCCCCATTAAAGCGCTAACACATCATACACATACTAGCAATTGAGCTACGATGTGTCAACTCTCACTCATATCTACTAAATGTTCTAAAAAAAAACCAAAATGCCTGCTCTTGTATGATTGTTCAGAATTATGAATTATGTGGGCATTGAATTGGTTTCACATAACACACATCACATAACACACAAACAGTGCTGTATCCTTATATAGATATTTCTCTATTAATAAGATTATTTAGAAAATAGTGAATTAGATGCTTCCAGCGAATCATTACTGACCCGGAGAGAATGAACTCCTGCTCTCCTGCAGCATTCAGCAACTGAGCTCGTAAGTTGTATGTTGTGGAGTCTCGACCTTTGCTCATTGCTTTAGAGGTAAAAAGTATATGTGACTTTGAAGTTGAGCAGGTTTCTACAATTTTTAAGTGGCGTGCCTGACACGCCAAATTTTTTCGCCCTCGGATCCAAAGAGTTATGGCTTGAGATGTGCATGAGGATGATTCTTTGTGCAACAGTTTTAAAAAGGATTTTATGCAAATATATTATTCTATGCTGAACCTTATCGGATGCTTGACGCAGGTTCGTACTTTCAAGACGACGGTAGGTAACGCATGGTGTGATGTGAGCGACCAGCATGCCATCTGACAATAATTAATCTGTAATTTAAAAACAAGTAATGAAACTAAGATTCCCCCTATGATAATAGTACAATATCACTTTTGTTCTGCGGGCAAATATTTTTTAAACTCACTGAACGAGGAGTTTTGCTATTTTTTTTTCTTTCTTTTCTTGCGTTTCTTAACGGAATTCTCACTTATTTGCGCTTGAACTCTTTCCGTATTACAGCAGCAAGAAGGGAGCCGCAGCTCGCCGCAGGAAGTAAAGCGTCTGAGCGGCGCACAAGGGCTCCGGCATTTCCTCACACCAAGGCTTGAGCTCGGACTGCTGCCGTAGACGGAACTACCGCACCTTCGAACACCACAGCTAAAACGCTGACCGAGACCCGATCGACACTCCATGCTTCACAGCTACGCGTGGTGTGTGAAGTCCAGAAAACAGTTATTTTATGTAGCCTAGATAATATCACCATCCTGGGCTCTTTGCCTTTCAATAGTTTTGTAAATAAAGCGTGATTCTTCTGCCTTCAATTTTTGTAGATCTTGTTATTGTTGGCAGCTCAATAAAATAACTTTTTTCACATTCACTCTAAAGTTCATATGCTCTCTTGTTAAGGAAAATACACGGTCACCAGAACTTTTGAATTTCTATGTTTTATCTGTCTGTATATACACGTGAAGCGCTAAACGAATATTTCTCTTTAAGTTTGCACAGATCTTCTTTAGTATCTAAATTCAATAAACGGCAATCAAAGGTACTATACAAAGTATCATATAAATAATATGCTGCAGAGACCTAAACAGCTACGCTAGTTTGGATAATTTCATGTAAACGAATTGTTTCCTTTGCTAATGGCACTTAAGTCGTATATTTTAAACAATACTACTGTGTAAATGTAATTATTCCAAAGAGAAATGCAACTATTAAAATTAAAACAACATTTTAGTATAAACAATGAGATTGGCTTTCTTGAAGGTGATGTATATTTTATTTGAAAGCACTGTGAAATTCAGAGTAAATTATATACAAAAACAAATGCTTATATTTTAACCTGTCAAATTACATAAGCCTGCTTTTGAATTTAAATATTTAATTATACTTTTCGCTACAGAATATGATGCCAAGATGCAAAAGCATACACCTGAAAAACATTTGCAGAATAACAGATAGTTATTTATCGATGAATAATAATATTATTAGTGATATAAGTATGGTATAATAAAATTGGCAACAAAACGTAATTGTTGGCAATGTTCTATGTTCGTATTAAGCATATTTTCTATAAACTAACACATCACTGTCCGCAATTATTTCACGGTATATTATTTATATATTGAATAAGTTTTTTATTATATCGCTACTGCTGTTTGCCAATCAGTTATTAGGTTTATTTGTACCGTACTAGCTGTATTACGCTTGTCATTGGTTTGAACATATATTAATATAGACCTATCCTTAATAGAGACTGCTTTCTAAAGTTTTACAATAATATTGTGATTATTCTTTACATACATTATTTCCTTTATTATTACTAATGCGCAATATTGATTGGGAACTGTTTTTTGTTGAAGTTGAATAAAAGCGCGTTTAGCCGAAGGCATGTTTCATTAAAAAAATGAATCGGACTTTAAATTAGTGTAATATCATGCTGATTTTCTCTGTTAATAGTATTATGTATAGTTATAAAAGCTAATAAATTATAATTGATCGTAAATTAAACAATGAAGCAGAGTTCTGTAAATAAATAGCCATCGGATTCTTTATTAACGCATTGACATTCACTCAGTTTTTATATATAAATATAATTTTGACTATCCGACACACCAAACCAAGCGTCGCCATTAACAAGCAACATTAAATAGTAAAACATTTTAACAAACCAGCTCTTATATACAAATATACAAAATGGTCCTCGTTTTTAAGATTATGAATGACTCCTCTGTCGACAAAAATCAAAATATAATTAACACTCCTGGTGGCACAGAAAATGAGTGTTTATCAAAATTACCTTAAATAATATCCATAAATGTAAGTCATAAATATATTTGGATATACTTAACGATAACACTCACTCAAGCTGAATTGAATAGGATCGCCCCAAACAGCATTAAAATTGTGACCCACTGCTGCGGGTACGTCAGAGATAATCACATGATTGTATAGGCCTAAATTACACATTGAGCTGGATATTAGCGTTAGTATGTGTGTGTGAGAGAAAGAGACAGATTTTATTTTATAATATAAAAAAGCTGGTGATGGTTTAATGATTGTACTTCTCGCTTTAAAAAACAGCACGCCAGTCTTTAATCAGCCGTTCCAGTTATTCCCACGAAACGTGACCAGCAAGGCCATATGTTCGCCTTCTTCGTTTGAAGGAATTGGTTTATAATCAAGAATGTTAAGTTTTCTTCGACGGTCCGTCTACTTTACTTTAGGGATCCTTCATAACACCTGGTAGACGGGGTCATGAGCCGGCTGGGGACAGTTGGTCGGAGACAGGATGGACGCTCCCGTTTCGTGTATCGATCCTGCTTGAGGGGAGCAGGGACTCCCTTCGGAACCTTCATGGATTGTGGGACATGGGGGTGCCTCTGTTGAAATCCGCTGAACGATACTCGACAGACAATCCAAGCTGGAAATGATTGACCTCGTGTTATGCCTGGAATCTGCAGGAATATTACAGGAAAAAAATAGATTTTTTTCGGCCGATCTGTACTTTTCAGTTAAAGGACGGAGGCAAATTTTACACTACTTCTAATTAAATCGTAGCAAGTTCATTTGTAAGCGCCTGTTGAACTTAATGGACTACAACTGAATAGACATTCCATGTTATGTTTGTTATTTTGTTAGTTCCTCTGAAAAAAAAAGTAGGCCTATTTTTGCAGATGTGACACGCACTTAAAACCTATACGACACAGCATTCCTTTATATATAAACGCAAACATACCATTTGGAGTTTCATTGAAGTATACACTATCGCAGCTGCTATTTCTTCTCGATGAGCAAGTTGGGCCGTTAACGTCGATCTGAAGAGAATAAAATGGCCTGGTTACATTTATGAGGGCACCTTGTTCAATACATAGGACTATTACGTTTACAGTGACAGATAAAAATGACAAGCTACATCCAGTAATTGGCAGGCTTGTACATAAATAACAATTTAAGCAAGAATTTTAAAGGAACACGGTTTATGCTGTCATTTCTCACCATTCCATCTGAACAGTTTGATCGAGGACTGGATGCATCAGAGTCGCCACTGTAGTTTTCAAGGACAGGATAATAGTTCTCTTCCTGTCCCCTGAGTAGGGCCTGCAGGGACTCGATGTAGCTGATGGCGTTTCTGAGGATCTCCACCTTCGGAAGCCTCTGGTTGGGGTTCGTGGACGTGCACCTTTTCAGGGTCTCGAAGGCGTCGTTTACTTTGCTGAGCCGCCGTCTCTCCCGCATGGTGGCAGCTTTCCTGCGGTCGGCGTTGGTGGTCTTCCTTTTGCAAGCCTTACACGCCCAGAGGAGACACCTGCCCGCTTGATGGTGTCCGCTCGGCGCTCGAATGTGCTCGTCTTCGTTGTGACTGTGATCATCCGGTTTCAGCAGCCCCACGTGTACCAGCCTGGGGTCCAGGTCCTCGAAGAAGTGCATGTCAGATGTGTTGAAGCAGGGATCATCATAAAAGTCATCTGCGGATGGAATTGGAAAAGGAATATCCGACAACTCCATCCTGTTGCTCTCAAACTCCAGATTCTCTTTAAGTTCGTTGCACTGTTTATTTTATTTATTTGCTAATCGAAATACCGGAGACACGTTCACCGTATCAACATAAAAATAGCAAAGAGAAATCGATGCCGATCGCGTGCCTCAGTTTCAGATATTACAGACCTCTTTGGGCACAGTACTTGTTGCTGATGTAGGAGTCCAGGCTACATATATTTAAGTTCAAGACTCCGGGGCGTGTCTTATCTTTGGGACAGCTCCCCAACTGGACCAATGAGCACACTCCGTGGGGAGGCTCCTCCTCTTTACTCGAGATTTTAAAGCTTCTTTGCTTAAATGATGCACTAATTATTAGTTATGGTATCTAAAACGCCTAATTGCACATTTACATACACTGAAAAAATAATGATATATTGAATGTAGGCCTAATGAAAATTAAATATTACGTTTGGTTAATATTTAACGAGATTACAAATCGCTATTACTATTATAATTTTAAAAATATAATTGCTATTATGAACGTATTTTATTTTTTATGGGAAGATTTGCCATGCATGTATTACAACTAAGATTTCCAATTAATTGACATGTGCATTGGTTTCATATTCATTATTGTCTTACAAATAAAATGTAAGGCAATCCTTACTTAGTAGAATGGAGTACAACCACGCATTATTTTTTTTTCTAATTCTTTACTTTACATTTGTGTTTCCGCAAATTAAAACAACTACATAAATTGAACAATTTAACGGTGGATGACAG
>JAABNY020000008.1:24850430-24867623 GCA_015164015.2 Brevimyrus niger
AAAGACATGCTGAGGCTAATTGGGGTTACTAAATTGCCCATTGGTGTGGGGGTGCCCTTTGGTGGGGGGGCCCCCCCTCCTGGGGTTTTCCCCATAGGGTTTGGGCCCCCCCCCCCCCCCGACCCAAAAGGATATGTGGTTGGAAAATGGATGGTTGTTATACATGGGAACTGAGGCAGGAAGGCCACAAGCATGTAATCACAAATTGCTACTGTTCTTTCTAAATTCAAGTAAAATTCAAACTACTGGATCTTTATATTTAAGTGATCATAGATGTGGTGTAGTGGCAGCATCAGTAACACTAAATTAGCATATAGGCCTTACACTCTGGTGAAGAAGAATAAACTGGGCGGCTACATGAGACTTGCACACCACACTGTGTCTCCTTATCATCCTGGTAATGACTGTATCAAATATCAAGAGAGGTGGAGAGTTCAGATTCAGAAAGTACAAATTCAGACCAGGATTTTATTTCAACCAACCAGTTGAGTTCTCTGTGATTGTTGCTCTTTATACTCGACTGGCTGGTTGAAACAAAACCTCGGTCTGTATTTGTAGGTCTGAATTACTTACATACTTACTTATTTCATTACTGCAGATTAAAATTGGCGGCAAACAAACAAATAAAATGTGGCAGCAATCAAAATAGTTTCCCCAACCATCATGCTGGATTTTTGAGCTCGTATGACAGTATAATGAATCCCCACCCCCATAGGGTAAAGCCGCTTCAAATCCAGCTCCTTTGCGCACGCCTGAGATTCAAGTGCTAATTAAAGTGCTAATTGGCACTTAAACAGGCTTGTGCCCTAAGGTCACAGCACTGACCTATCAGCAGCCTGTATTCTCCACATACACCAGTGACACACAGCCTCCACTTAACAACCACTCTGCCATGTCCCCCCCACCCCCCCACCCCCTCTCTCTCGCTCACTCTACACACACAAATACACAGGTTTGTAATTATATCTTTGTAGGGACTCTCCATTCATTTCAATGGGGAAAGCTCTAATCCCAATATGACGACCGTAACCCCTACCCAGCCTTAACCATAAGTAACCAAGCAAAAAACGAGACTTTTGGGATTTTTACGTTTGATTGAAAAATCACAACATCGCAAAAACAGGTTTTCAATACATTATTACATTTGGTCCCCACAATGCAATACAAACATTATCCACACACACACACAGTCACCATGTTTTTTCACTTGCTGCCACACATTTGCTCACACAGCTGAAACATGTGCGGACAATTTCCCAGTGTTCGAAGGATGGACAGCTGCAGTGCAATTTACACCAAGGCCGTCGCTTTGGGGATTAGCGCCGTGCAGCAGAGAGTGTGTGTTCGTGTGGGCAGAGGAGCCCGGTCCCCACGTTAACCCATGCAGGGACACCACGCAACACCTGCACTGCAGCTTACTCACAGAAACAACATGCGGCACCACTGGGCTCTAATGCAGCTCATCTCAATGTTGCGAACATTATCATACCTACGGCCGGATCTGCTTCTTGTTGCTGTTGATTGGTTTTGCTTTGCAGTTTGACACTGTTGGTGGTGCTGTGCATCTTGCAAAGTGACATTTAGAATAAAATTCTAAATCTTTATTGTTCAGCACATCCCAAGGTTCGAGGAATTCCTCCTGGTGCTGGTCTCAACACAAAGAGATACACAACATACGATACACCAGAGATAAATGTAAGCATAATTAGACTGCGATGGTTCTAGCACTGACGGATTGTGGCATGGTATAGGATGGGCAGTATCTGAATACATTACCATGTGTGTAATGGAGAATTTGTGCAGCATTGGCATATACACTACTGTTCAAATGTTTGGGGTCACTTACAAAGTTTTTTTTGTCGATTAAAATAACATCAGATTGATCAGAAATAGCGTGTAGACAGTTAATGTTGTAAATGACTATCATAACTGGAAAAGGCTGTTTTAATGGAATATCTACATAGGTGTACAGGGAACCATTACCAGCAACAATTAGTCCTGTGTTTCCGGTGTAATGTTGTGTTTGCTGATGCAAGTTTATCATTTTAAAAGGTTAATTGATCGTTTGAAAACCCTTTTGCAATTATGTTGCCACAATTTGTTGTGCTAATTAAAGAAGCAATAAAACAACCTTCTTTGGACTAGTTGAGTATCTGGAGCATCAGCAATTGTGGGTTTGATTGCAAACTCAAAACGGTCAGAAACAAAGAACTTTCTTCTGAAACTCATCAGTCTATTCTTTTTCTGGGATATGAAGGCTATTCCATGCCAGAAAACTGAAGTTGGGGGGGAGGTAAATAGCCAGTGGACCTGCATGTGTAATGCATGCAGGGATTGGCAGCCCCTAGGTCCTCATCCTAATACCACTGCCCCTACTGCACTGGTGCTTTCCCACATGAAATGACTCCATTGCCTGACATCCTTTATTTTCAAGACATGACTTTTAGACATTTTAAGGGAATAATTATAATATATTTATTATATAATAATAATAATATATTTATATTATACATTATACTTCCGAACACATTCAAATTTAAGCCATTTTATATGAATATACATGGGCATCTCGTTTAACAATAAACAATATTTAATAAATTAATAAAACATTAATGCTTTTGCAAAAATGCTGAATTAATTTCCCGTTTTGGGTGACAGGATGCAAGTGTACCTTTAAACGGACTTGTCCCTTAAGCGGACTGGATCCTCTCAAGGTGTCCCATAGATTGTGTAGTACTGGCTACGTCAAAGCCTTCTAATGTTACATCTCAGACAGATTTGACAGGCTCTTCTCTCAGATGGCTTCACCCCACGTCCCTCCCAGCCCTGACATCTGTTCTATTAGTGATGTGCGATGAATCCATTTCAAAGGTGAACGCTGGCCACTGTACCAGGGAATGATAAATATTTGACAACAATCGACCCAAAGGGGGATGAAATCTTGTAACAGCTGTCAGACCTCCATGCAAGGCTTTACCCTACAGGGGAGATTCCAACGACACTGTGGAGAAGGGATATGGAAGTCTAACCCATAACAGTTCTGAACAAATGATAGTATTAGTACACAGCCAATTAGTGTCAAGTGGGAAAAAAACATAAAGATTATGAAAATGATATTGAAGTTAATATCTCATTACTAACTAGAGCACTTTTGGTAATATTCAGTTTTACCGTCCAGAATGAGATTTAGGCTTAAATGGAGAAACTGTACAGAGTACAGGGTAAGCTTCCATGACTCAAAAAAATGTCAATGAAGGTTTGTACTAAGAGTTTAGCATGTATGTGGAAGAAAAAGGACAATGCATTACAGTATCCCATGATGCCTCAGAGTGTCACTGATGTGTCAGGGCATTCGTGACACATTTTGTCCATGCTGGAGGGTGTGAGAAAGGGTGGAGCAGGAAGTAGGGAGGGTGGTATGTATGTAGCCTTTTTGTGTTGGATCACCCCTTCAGTGCAAGACCAGGAAGCTGACAGTAAAGTGCAGCAGGAAATTAGATTGACAGAATCAAGGTTTCGTCTCTTAAGAGTGTCATGAGATCAGCACAAAGTTTAGGGCGTCATCGGCAGCTTGTATCACAGTGTCCTACAGGAACTGCTCCCAGACACGTTTAGGCTGCCATCCCCTGTATTATACTGTAAAACATACTCCCTTTGTTTAACATTTCAGGGACGTGATGCCATTCCTCCCGGCCGTCCAAGGCTCATACGAAGCAGCTAGCAGAGCTGTCACTGTCACAGGGGATGTGCTACTCAACATGTCTCTGGTAGCATCTGGCCAGTCAAAACCTTGCTGCTTAAAGGCTTCAGTGCCAACATTACTGTTCTGCAGTCAGGCAAGAGGAAGCTATGAAAACGCATGGAGTATATTCACACCCAGAACCTAGTAATAACATCTTACATGCGCAGGAGAGGAGAGATCTTGACACCTTGAGTGGAGACATCTTGACACCTTGACTCTGTCCACATACATGTGTCCTGGGGCAGGACAGGGTCTTGTCAGACCAAAGATTTATAAGTAGAGGAAGGAAACTGAGAGTGGCTAGTTTTGCTGTATGTCTGACTGCGCCTAGTTTAGTACTGCTAATGTTTACTGCAGTTGATACCAGTTCCACATGAGCTACTCAGGGGAGCCGTCAATCTTAACTCCTTCCCAACGGACTCAGGCTTCTCCTGAGTGGAGGAGTGCCAACTTCCTGAAGAAGTCAGAAGGAGGCATTTCGGTTACTCTCTGAAGTGCGGCAAAGAAACTCTGAAGGGCTTATCGGTCTGTTTATGGTTAGTATGGCAGTACAGCTCCCCCCCCCCACCCCCACCCTGCTGGGGACTTTGTGGACAGGGCAAGTGTGTGTGCGGCAAGGGTGGGTGAAGGGGAAACTGAAGACGGGGCCCTGGGTAAGGATGGAGGGTGGGGGGGATGTGTATGGGGGGGGGGCACACTTCTACAGAAGTGACAGCTGCAGGTGTCTATACAGTACAGTGGGGAGTAATGGACTCAGCAGCAACTGCTAGTTTAATGCCTAGAGATAAATAATAAAGCAACTGACAGATGACCAGTCACTTTTAAAATAAAAAAAAGTCAGAAAAACAGTGCAACGTCCACACAGGCGTGAAACCCTAAGACACATGGTCTGACATAAGTGATTATGGCTTGAAGGTGAACTGAAATGGATTTTTAAACCACTGAAAAAAAGTGCAACACTTTTCTGTGATGATGTAATGTTCACGGGGATCATCTTATAAGCCAAGGCGCACATGCAAAGGATTTTGTCTGGGTTACGGTGCCATATTAATCCATAACCCCTTTAGTGGGAGCACAACAACAGTAGTAATGCATCATGTTTATATTTTGATCTGAATTCATAACACTGTTTGAGCAGCTTAGTTGTACTTGAATGGAAAACAACTTCATTTGGATACTAAATTCATCTGATTTGCAAAAATAATTTAAATACGACATAGACTCAGAGTAGGGGTGTGACTTATAGTTGTATATGACACACCATGCAAAAGTCTTACAAGAAAATCATGTTTAAGTTCTTTATGTTCCTGTAAATTAAAAAAAAAGTGTGTATTTTTGTTAGTCAAAGTATGTCAGTTGAGCCACTTTAAAACCTCTCCTAAAGTAGCCCATTGTTTGCAGTAACTAGTCAAATGTATATTATATGTATTTATTGATTCAACCACTACCACACCTTGTTAGGGCCAAACATTACTGGATTGAATTATTTAACTAATTAGGTTAATTAAAGAAAGCTGTTGATGAAATGTAACAGACACATGCAATGGCTGGGGTGCCCCTGGGGACAAAAAAGGTGATATTCCAGTGATCTAACATGACATCAGCAACTTTCTGGAGAATAGAACATTTTTAATATACTGCATTCTAATGTTGTTTGAGCAAATATACACTTCCTACCTACATACATAGCATCACGTGAGTGTTTTCTTAGTCATTTGACAGATTTTTGCATAGTACTGCATGAATAGAGGAAGTTATCAAAATAAGTTGGTATATGACAAAATGTATTTGTCTTTTCATTCACAAAAGGAGAAGGTTGAGAAGGCAGGCTGCACTTGAGCTGAATCCAAGGCATTACATGGTTTGTTCAGAGCTAAATTGTGATCTTGTCAACAATCCAGCACCATAACAGCCACACACAGGGCATTCAGATCTCAACTAAGAAGGACATCAGCGCCCTCTGTGGGAGGATATGTAAACTGCTGGTACAGTTACTATGTACTTTGTCTATCCATCCGTCCCTCCGTCCATCTATCCATCTATCCATCCATCAACTCTTTCAACTGCTTGTCCCAAGCAGGGATGTAGGGTAATGGCATTTTGTCTAAAATAATAACTTTATGTTTTTTTGTGTTTTTTTTAATTTGTATACCCAGTTCTCTTGTGGGGCAGTATCCTTACCCTAATCCTGCCCAGGGCAAGTGGGCACAGAAAATGGAGGATGGATTTTTCTACTTAAGGAAGGTTATTTTTGCAGTCATTTGGATGAAATAGACAAGTATTACTTGTCTATATGTATGCGCTTAAAACACAAAGACCAGCTGTCAGGACACTGTGTGCTCTGCAAACAAGAGCTTAATGTTCATTGTATTAAAAGTTTTCAATTACTCTTCATCCTCAATTTGTACGCATGAGCATATTACTGAATCGATTATTACCTGGGATATGCTTTAGCGCCCCCTGCTGCCCTCACCATAGTAGGTGGTTAGAAGATGGATAGATGTGGAAGCAGGTTTCAAAGCATCTCTGCATCCATTTTCTGTACCTGCTTGTCCTGCAGGGTTAGGGTGCCACCATCAGTAACTTCCTCTGTAGTGCATCAGGGGAATCTTTACGTATTTATTTCTGTGCCAGTTGCCTTTGCTGTGCTGGGATTTTTATGTGGGCAAAATCCAGAAGGAAACCCTGATACTGTTCAGGCCAAACCCCAGCTAACCTCAGTTTCTCCACTACTGCACCCTTTCTTGATCTAACACAGAAGGAATTCGGCCGCATCAGCACGACACCCGATCTCTGTTTGCATCTGAGCCCCCTCAGCTCGTATAAATTTTCCATTAAGTAAAACAAAATGCTGCAGTATTTATAGCAGGTGTGATTACCAGACATCAGCAGGCTGGATTGCACTGGACTCCGGAAGCCAAGCCCTGGGCTCATATGCCTTTGTAATCCAAGAGCTTGTCCAGATATTTGATGACATGCCTGGGCACCGCAGGATTTTGCCACTGATTCTTCAACGGCTCTGATTTTCCCCCACTGCCAGGTTTTGGAATAGCTTATGACTGAATGATGGAAGAGAACAGGATTATGGGGCATGCCTTACCAGGATGCCCCCCCCCTCCCCCAAAGCCTGTGTCACCCGCCTGCGTCGCACAGACCAAATCCCCAGCGGTAGGTTTTGAAAGGGAGAACAGCCGCCGCGTGTCCCGGCCTGCCCGCCATGAAAGGCGCTCTTCGGGTCTCTCAGCGTGGTGGGAAGTGCACTGGCCAGCAGCTGTGGGCAGGAGTGGCAGGGGGAACGTGAAACGTGTCAGCCCCATGAACTGCACATTAACACGCTCACGTGGCACTACGCCGCCCGCAGAGCCCCACAGAGGCCCACAGAGGCCCACTCGCGGGGGGATAACCCGCACAGGATTGCTGCTACAGCTGTCATGGGGGCTTCTACAGACTTAGGTTAAAGGGGGTTTTCCACTGCACTGCACCGCACCGCACCGCACCGCACCGCACTGCCACGTCCGCCACTCACAGACATACCTTAGAAGAAGCTCTCCCTGGCGGGGCGGCTAAGTGACGATGGGGTAGGATTTAGGACTGATCTGCGTGATGCTATTTGAAAAAATGACAACATGTCGATCATCTCTCTGGCAATCTGAAGCTATGCTTTTGTGTGTCGGCAATAAACGAGTCACAAAAAGTTTTGCAAATAATTTTACTCGTCTTATCATCCTTTTGATATGTCTTTATGGAAGAATGGATAACAATTAAATGGCCAAACATTTGATAGATTCATTTTTCTGTATCCATGGCATTTCAGATTGCTTTACGGACACATTAATTATTATATTGGTAAATATTGCAACATAATTTATTGCAGACATACTGCAGACCGGCCAGAAGAAATTCATACAGTATGAAACCTAAATTCAAGCTGAATGTGTATCTGAAAATAAAAGCTATACCATTTACAGTACCTATAAACTATGGCAGGAAAAAGTTTAATTAATTAAACTTTGACTGTAAGCATGACCATGAAGAAAGAAAAATTAACTTCTGACTAAGGATGCATCAGAAACTAAAAGTGACCCATTGGTTTATATATAACCCCTGGCAGTAAAATGAATAAAACAGATAGATAAATAGGCAAACTAATAGCAAGACGATCAAAGAAACAGGTTTTTCCTCGGTTTGAAAAAATAATATTTTGCTGCATCACTCTCACCCCACTTGCAACATACACCTGACACATGGTTTTCAGTTAACACAGAGTTAACACAGAGTTATAGCATTAGTTGCACTTGTATTTTGTAGCTAGCCTTATAATTAATATTATGAGAGCTATGAAAAGTCATGTTTAACAATCTGCAATATGCAGACGCATTCTTAAGATTGGATAGGTCTTGCAAGACCAATATCTGGGGATTTTTACTGTCCTCTATACTTGTGTTGTTAGTATTGGAGCTGGTCTTTAATGTAATCATGTAAACGTGGCATACGGAAACACGTGTACAGTCAAGTACGCATATTGGGATTCACCCAGTGTTGCCAATTTCACTTATAATAAGTGACTTTGGCCTTTTTCCCGTCTGAAGTCACTTGTAATTTCATTGAGCTGCAGGTTGTGATTTTTTGGGGTTATTTTAATTTTGAGGATGTGGTTTTATGGCTTTTTAATGGTATCCTATTTTTTTAAAATAGATTTAGCTTTTAAAAAAATTCAAACACCCAGCAGTATGTCCTTAGACCGTCCTCCATCAGCCTTTATGTCATCCTCAAAAGAGGAACATCTAAATAGACATGTTTTTTTATGTCTTGAGGACGATGTACTAATGACATCTAGATGACCCATTATGGACTTCTTAAAGATATTCTCAGGAACAATTATGGACATTCTGAGGACATTTTAAGGATGTTCTGAGAATATGTTATGGACATTAACCTTTCAGTCTAATTTAAGGTACGACCAGCAAGGTACCACCCCAAGCACTGCTCCCCGGGCGCTGAATTAGCTGCCCTTTGCTACGTCACAAAAGTCACATACGGGTTAAATGCAGAGGACACATTTCATTGTTGTGCACTGTGTACTGTGGTGTGACAACAATGACCACTGATCCCTAAGGAGCATTTGTATCCTGGGGAACAAAACTGCATCAGGGTTGTACCCTTTTTCCTGACAGTGTAGGATCCTTCTGACAAAAAAAAAGTTTAAAATCTGTTTTTAAAACAGTTCACTAGTCAACAACTTGGCCACACTAGTTGTCGACTTCACCTTACAAGTTCTGCAAAAGTGCACACTAGTTGACAAAAAATGCACTACGCAAAATCTCACTTCCAGAACAGGACACTCATCAAAGAATAGATCTCTGTGTAGAGATTACTCATTTTAATGTACTTAGAGCTTCAAATTGGAAGAGTTCCAGAAGGAGAAGAGCAAGATTGCCCAGAAGCAGGCTCCCTTCTCCACTCAAGCACCTCTAAATCAAGTTCTGTCACGTCCTTCTTGAAAGGTACCTCAGAGCACTCTAGCATGTCTTTTAAAAATGAAAAATTCATTTCAAGAAAGTCCAAGTACAAGTCAAGAGAAGCACAAAGAAAGACCTCAATAAACAACATAACAAAGAACAACAGCTTCTACATCAAACAGAGTAATACTTGATGAAGCTACAAAACAAACAGCTGCTATAATTCCTATCTGGCTTTTATCCACAACTCAACCAGCACAAGAAGTCCTTTTACATGCTCTGTTAGATTCTCAAAGCAACATAAGCTTTATTCTAAGTAGCTGAAGCATTGAAAGTAAACAAAGAACAAGTCAAGATGAAGCTCTCTACTGGAATTACAGCAGTAAACTCTCAAAGTGGAAATGACCTACAAGTCTGAGGCTTTTGCTCCGGTAGGAAGATCTCCTTACAATCAGTCTACACGTGAGTTTATTCCAGCCAACAAAACTCACATACTATCTGATGAGATCGCAAGGGCTTGGTCTCAGCTAGACACTTCCAAGATGAGATAGCACCTCTTCAGGATTGTGAAGCAGGTATGCTTATTGGTTACAACTCCTTAAAAGCTCTGCTTCCAGGGTAAGTTGTGTCTGGCAAAGAAACCCAGCCTTATGCACAAGATTGAAGTACGAGTAGTTAGCTACGGGAATCCTTGTCTGGACTATTGCAATGCCATTGATATCAGCCATTGCATAGTAATGAGGCAAAGGGCACCTAGTGTGGAGCCTTCTGTCAATCTTAAGAATGAAGTACAGTGTGTGAGCTGCACCAAAGCAAAGGAAATTATTCCCTCAGACATCATGAGGGTCCTTGAATCAGACTTCTCAAGCTCCTGTTCGAAGTTGAGCGATAACATCACACAAAAGAACAATGAAAGCTATGAAATGCTATTACCTTTCAAAGATGAAACACCAAATTTGCCTAACAACCAGACATATGCAATGCACAACCTGAGTTGCCTTGAAAGGAGACTAAAAAAAGATCAAAGGTCATACAATGACTATGCAAACTGTATGGATGACATCGTTTCATGAGGTGAAGGAAAGAAGGCTCCTGAGGAAGAAATTGGCAACAGATCTGCTTGGTATATTCCACATTATGGAGTTTACTATCCACAAAAACCAGGAAAAATGTGGTATTTGACTGTTCTGCTAAACATCCCTCAATGACAATTTGCTCACTGCTTCTGACTTGACAAATACATTGGTGGGTGTTTCTGAAAGGGTTCTGTCAGAGTTATGTGTGACATTGAAAGAATGCTCCACCAGTTTCATGTGAAAAGGGAAGATCGTGATTACTTACAATTTCTATGGTGGGAGAATGGAAACCACACCATCAATCTACATAATGAAGGTCCACTTGTTTGAGTGGCCTTGTCTTCTGGCTGCGTCAATTTCTGCCTCAAGCATTTGGCAGCACAAGGGCAACGTCAGAAGGTATCATACATTTCATTTGAAGAAATTTCTATGTAGACGATGGTCTGATAAGCATTCAAAGTGAGAAGGAAGCTATGGAGTTGTCAAAAAATTGAGAATTTTGCCTCACTGGCAAGGTAAGACTTCACAAATTTGTTTCCAACAGTTAGAATGTGATGGCAGTGATCCCAGAAGAAGAGTGTGTAGTAATCAAAGATCTAGACTTGGCTTTTAGCTTACCGCAGAGGGAATGTGCTGTTGGAGATGATCAGTGCATCCCATCTGACTCATTCAAATTTAGAGGTCAAAGTTAAACAAAATCCCAATAACAAGAAGAGGTGTGTTTTCTACTGTAGTGTCTGTGTATGATCCCCAAGGGCAGGGTTCTTCAAATCTGGACCTCAACTCCAAATCCAGGCCTTGTTTTCAGTTCTCCCAGGTAGTTAATTTAATGATTACTGATTTTGACTGGTCAGAGGCTTCACATCTGACTGACAAGTAAAGGAACGCTGGAAAACCAGCAGTGCTCGGACCCTGAGGACCGTGAGTTGAACAATAGGGCCCTAGAGTCTATAGCACTGTTTGTCCTTTTGGGGAAATACATACTCCAGCAAATGTGCAGAGAGAAGATTGGCTGGCATGAAAAACTTCCAAAAATTTAAGACCTCATTGGGTGTCCTGGATTAAAGACCAACCCAATCTGGCTGAAATGCAAATCATAAGATGCTTCTTACCTTCAGGTTTGGTAATATCAAATGGCATGAGTGTAATCATTTTACAGATGCAAGTGTCTTCAGATATGGTGAATGTACTTACTGTACGAGCCATTTATGAGTCTAATGAAGTCTATTATTATCTAGTAATGGGAAAGTCAAGGGTTGCACTAACCAAGGTCATAACTATACTGAGACTAGAACTCTGTTTGGAAGTTGTTGCAGTTTGAACCAGTTAAATCAGAACACAACGGTTGTTGTTGATTTACTTCTATGCTTTGGGTCGTTGTCCTGCTCCATCACCCGTCATCTGTTGACCTTAAGTTTTCCCACAAAACTTGATAAACTTGGGAATTAATTTTTCCTTCGATTATAGCAATCTGTCCAGGCCCTGACGCAGCAAAGCAGCCCTAAACCATGATGCCCACACCAAGGGATGAGGTTTTGATGTTGGTGTGCTGTGCCTCATTATCTTCGCACATAGTGTTGTGCGGTTATTCAAAAAAACTCAACTTTGGTTTCATCCATCCACAGAATATTTTGCCAGTAGTGCTGTGAAAGATCCAGGTGCTGTTTTGCAAACTTCAAACGTGCAGCGATGTTTTTCATGGACAGCAGTGGCTTCCTCCGTGGTGTCCTCCGAGGAACTTCATTCTTGTTTAGTGTTTTACGTATCGTAGATTCGCCAACAGGGATGTCAGCATGTGCCAGAGATTTTTAAAAGTCTTTAGGTGACACTGTAGGATTCTTCTTCACCTCATTCAGCATTCTGCGCTGTGCTCTTGCAGTCAACTCTACAGGATGGCCACTTCGAGAGAGAGTAGCGACAGTGCGGAACTTTCTCCATTTATAGACATTATTGTGGACTGACGAACATCAAGGCTTTTGGAGATACTTTTATAGACCTTTCCAGCTTTATGCAAGTCAACAATTCTTTATCGTAGGTATTCTGAGAGCTATTTTGTGCGAGGCATCATTCACAGCAGGCAATGCTTCTTTTGAAAAGCAAACTTAAAAACTGGTCTGTGATTTTCATAGGGCAGGGCAGCTTTAACAGACACCTCCAATCATCTGGCTGACTCCAATTACCTCTTGGAGATGTCATTAGCCTAGGGGTTCACACCTGCACTGTCAATGTTTACATGTTGTGTTCAATAAAAACATGAAAACACACAATTACTTGTATGGTATTAGTTTAAGCAGACTGTGTTTGTCTATCGTTGTACTACCTTTGATCTTGTGAAGATCAGATCACATTTTATGACCAATCTGTGCAGGAATCCATATAATTCCAAAGGGTTCACATACTTTTTCTTGCACCTGTATGGATCAGCTCTCAAATTATATCGGGGGGGGGGGACTCAGTCTTCAGTTCACGTCACTAACAATTTTGGCTAGTTGCCACGACTGCCGCCAAGTTAGCACACCCACATTGCATAGTTGTTGTGCCAGCACTAGAGGGCGTGATATCGCTTTGTCTCGGGCAGTGCACTGGCCGGCTAAGTCGGCACCCCTCAGAATGCGGTCGCCTATGTCACCTAATGAGTTCATTGGCTCTAGTCAGACTACAGGTAATATAGAGGATTTCACACACTGGGGTGGAGAAATCTCTTATGGTATAATGCAACAAATAAATGAAAGGAGGAAAAGCAAATGTAATTTGAACAAAACTAACAGAATGAAGCTTCAAAGTTATAGCTGAAACAGGAACTATTACCAGGATACCATTCGCATTCTTGCAAACAAGGCACCATGTTAATGATCCATGATGCATTCAGATTACCTGAGTGTATCGTGGATCATTCAGATACAAGTGTTCTTGTGACTCACCTGTTTAATTTCATAGGGAATCTTACACAGATCCTCAGGATCCTTTACCAACATGACAAGCTTATGAGATGGTGTAAGAGCAAAGGAAATAGCTTATTTGGAAAAAAGTATGTTGGCAAAACAACCACAATACTCTTGGTGAATGTTAGATATAATAAATGTGTCACTGTGTCAACCTCCAGGTTTTTCAATCTTATATGATTATCTTATTATACAGTATAAAAAAGGAATTATATATGTATTAAACATACAAAATTCAGTACATTTCAATGCCATTGCATTCTGCATGGCACTGACACCTTATGGAGGTGAGCAGTACTGCACTAGCAGGTCAGTTTTATGACTTGGCAGGCGAGCAGTTTAGAATAGCCACAGCACATAGTGTTGTTCCATACTGAACTTCTTAACAAAGAAGAAAAAAATTCACACTTCCCAAAATGTCACATCCTACTGTAGAAGAATTATCTATAAGAAGAACTTAACCAGAACATGAAACATTAATTACACAAGTCAGATGCACATATTTTATATTTTATTAGGTTATAATTTGCAGAGCTTAAAATATTAAATGCTTTTAACTTAGATAATTAAAAACACATAAAACAAAAGCCAGAACTGAAGAACCCTGCAAATAATAAAAAAGAAATAAATAAAATGCCTCCTGAAAGACAGAGGCGGTCCAAAAAGAAAGAAAAGCTCTCTTTACTGCTCGTGACAGAGTCATACACAGTGATTACTGGGATTACCATTCTCTCCCTTGGGTTTGCCGTCCCATCAGTGTGCAAACACACACACATACAGACAGACAGACAGACTCAAGCCTTTGTCAGAGGACAGGCAAGACATGGGGTGGATCGCTTCTGGGGATGGAAATGTCATATGCAAGGTGGTCAGTCAGGGCCAGCGTAGTTCCTTTTTAAATACCCCCTTGCTACCTTTCGCATGTTTGCAAAGGCCCCAGGACAGATACCCATATTATGACATGCTATAAGCACCCTGAACACAATGTGTATGTCTGTTTTTTTGGCCGGGTGGGGGTTGCATGTACAGCAGACAGCGCCAACTGTCTTTGTCCTCATGTTGTGCTGGTTATGTGAGCAAAAGCAGCAGCAGCAGCATCATTCATTGGCCCAAAACCCTAACAAACCTCACCAGAGCCACAGGGGGCGCCCCAGTGCAGACTTTCTATTAATTCTGTGTTTTTGAGCACAACTAAAAGCTCGACATTGCTTCCTCTGAGTCAAAGACTAATGTCCTTTATGTTCTCTCCTTGCACACCAGAGCTTTGAAGCATACATAAATACAAACATATAGTTAAGTGGCAACCAGATTACTTGACTTCAATATCACACGTGTGACTGTGTTAACAGAAAAACAGTATTTTCTTGCGGCTCTCTCCGCAGTTGGCAGCAGTATCATATGTCCTCACGTGTCCTGAGTGGGAAGGCCTCTCAAAATGAGCCCGTCTCCCAAAATAAAATCCAAAACAAACTGAGGAAAGAAGGGTCAATCCAAGCAAAAGGCTGGAGCCCGGGCTCACCCTGCCGGTACGGGACAGGAACAGAGCCCGGGCTCACCCTGCCGGTATGGGACAGTAACGGAGCATGGTCTCAGCCTGCTGGTACAGGACAGTAACGGAGCCCGGTCTCACCCTGCCAGCATGGGACAGTAACGGAGCCCGGTCTCAGCCTGCCGGTACGGGACAGTAACGGGGCATGGGCTCACCATGCCGGTACGAGACAGGAACAGAACCCGGGCTCACCCTGCCGGTACGAGACAGTAACGGAGCATGGGCTCACCCTGCTGGTACGGGACAGGAACAGAACCCGGGCTCACCTTGCCGGTACGGGACAGGAACAGAACCCGGGCTCACCCTAAAGCTGTGCCAGCTGGACAGGTCGCTCTCTGCATTTCATATCCATAGCAACATCATGCCATAGGACTCTGGACACTGGCAAGGCCACCACACAAGGATGAGAGCAGAGAGGAAACTGAAGAGAGGAGAACAGAAACACTCTGGGAAATACAACAGCAGGGAGTTCGGAGAAACCGAAAAGGAAACAAAAATAAAGAAAGGATGATTGTTATTATTTAAAGGGCTGGGCGGGGTGGCGGAATCCGCCAGGAAAATAGCGCACACCAATTCCTGCTGGTGTGCCACTCCCGCTGCCGACAGCCACATTCAGGGTCTGGAAGGTCTCTAAGTGCCGGCGGCAGCTCAGCCGGCTCGGCCCTCCCTGTCCCGGATGCTCCCACTGCGCAGGCTGCACGCCGGCCGGCTCATCTCTCTGTTACGTGGTTCTGTGCGGCGGGCAGGGGTGTGCAAAGGACCTCTGACAAGTCGTCCATGATGGAGGTCTCCTTGGGGTCCACCAGGTTGAACTCCCTTACAAATACGATGAAATGTGCGTACAGCGTATTCAAGTGGCCCTGCAGCTCCAGCGCCACACTCTCCTTAAAGTGCGCCCAGTAGATGTGAGCCAGCACATGGAACAGGTATCTGCAGATCTTCTTCACCACAGCTTCGAAGGCGCTGGGGAACTCCTTACCTACATGAGGGGGCAGAGAGCTCAAGTCATCCTTCACTCTGCTATTTTATCATCATCAGACAGTCACATACTGTATTGTCCGTGGGGCACGTGAACATGGCACTCTGGAGGACCCAGGGGAAACGAGACTTCATCCGTCTTACCATATTTTGTTGGGAAGATGTCTTCGTCTGTCACCAGCTTCTGAACCAGACTCATGACAAAGTCTACATATTGTGGAGCTGTACATTTCGTCTTCTTTCCCTTCTCATCATACCAATGATATATCCTGAGACAGAGAGACAGAGGATGCATCTGAGAAGCTGCTCGGCCCCGAGCTGCCATCTTGCATAGCAGCTGTCGGACGTCTGCCTGCGAGGACCCGGGGCCCTGGTTGGCTTTGCCGATTAGGGGGCCTAATCTTGCCCGCAAACGACGCACCGTTCCCCATGGGCACATTCCCAGACAGCACCCCCCCCACCCCCCCACACTGTAGACATGCACATGGCCATCTGGATGGGACACAGTACACGGATGCGGGCCCAATGTGGGGTCAGAGGCTAGACACTGGGGCGACAGGAAAGAAGCCTGTTTATGTGTGAGGAACCCAAACGGCAATGAAGAGGCACACCCAGTCAGTTCACCTAATACTTCTTATTTTAAACTGATCTTAAGGCCAAACCACAGTTGAGCACATGCTGACAAAGGGTGCCTAATACTCTGCTATTTGCAGAGTACATATTTTTGGCTTTTCTTTAGCCTGCAGTAACTTTCTGAAAGCCAATAACATTGTAACAGACCTGCTTCTTTCTAGTACCTTGAATTGTCATGTTTTTCTGGGATTAAAAGGGGCCACAATACTTAATTCATTACTGTATTAGCTAGAAAAAGTGTTTGTAATGAGATGGGGGGGGGGGGGGGTCAGTGAATCACTTCATTGATCTCCGTTCCTCGCCTTTTTAAGTAGCATTGTGTGTTAAACAGGCCTAATACACCGTAATAAACGAAGGCCTTACAAGACAAACTCAAGCTCTCCCTTCTACCGGCTTCTCAAAACCCGAGACCACGGATCCCCAACAGCGAACAGAAACGTGCCAGACTCACGTGCCGCACGCCGTCATGGCCTGACAGGTCTCTCCAGTGCAGAACTCGGAGATTGTGCTGTACTGCAGATTTATGAGATTGAAGAAGGTTGTCGCTGTGAGGAAGTGTGAACAGAAGAGGGCAGTATTAGGTCAGTGACAGACACACACAGCCAGTTAATAAAGCAAAGTCGTTAACATGTGTCCTAAGCCCTGTCATGCTCTAATAAGGACCCCTGCAGGTTTAAGCCATTACGCTGAACAGAAAATTAGTCGGCAACTTCAAGGATAATAATGGAAAAATGGTATGATTTTATTTAAAAAGGTATATCTGTATTCCAAAGAACCACGTTTGGCAGTGTGATGATAAACTAGCTGAATACAC
>JAABNY020000008.1:24867723-24879762 GCA_015164015.2 Brevimyrus niger
TGATTTTATTTAAAAAGGTATATCTGTATTCCAAAGAACCACGTTTGGCAGTGTGATGATAAACTAGCTGAATACACTGGGACTTGAATGAGAGACGATGAATATGAAGAGCCTGAAGAGCGTCCTGTAAGGCAGCGGGGACAGTCTGGGGCTCCCAGAGGGTCCAGTTAAGAAACACTGGCTTAAGGCGTTTAAAAATCAGGTGTTTTCTTAGAGAGCCGGTCAGGACGTACTGTTGCTGGCCAGCCATTCATTAAGGTCGATCTCTCGGGGCAGCACCACCAACTCCTTCAGGTCAAAGTCCACCACCCGTGCTTTGGTGTACTCCGACTCCAGGTAAGACTTCTTCTCCTCTGTCGGTGCCTTCTTCCCATTGGGCTTCGCCTTGGACTTCCTGTGAGTAACAACCAAGAAAACAAAAATGGAGGGGGTGGGTATGTAAGCGGCATCCTAAAATGACAGTGTGGTGTAGAGAGAAAGTGTGAATGTCACACAAAGGCTGCTTCACTGATTGAGGAAATGAAAGGCCCAGCCTGCACAGAATGCCGTTAACTGCCGCGGGTGAAATTCGCATCCTATCTACGGGACTGTTTGCTTTTGTTGTGTGGTACTGACCGGCGGGGCTGAAGAGAGACCACAGTCAGTGACCTAAGGGTGGCTCCTCAGTATCGGGAGCAAGAGGTACTGGTGCCTGCCCCAGAGGGCTGTCCATTTTACTTCCAGTGCTATTTTTAGCAGTGATGTGTTATATTAACAACACCCTGCCCCAGAGACACCAGCCACTTCCTGCAGTACACTGGGAGCACTGGGAACCTAGGGACGAGCAGTAAACTCCACAGAGCACAGCAGTGCAGCACAAGAGCCCCATATCCTACATTTTAGTCAAGAGAACAAAGACTTGAAACTAAATACAAACATTTTTCTCTGACGACTGTCCCTTTTATAACCCATATAACCCAACTTCAGCCAATAAAACCAAGCAAAGACAAGGGAATCTGGTCACTGTGCCCCCGGCGTCCCCAAGGGTCTAAGAACCCAAGGCACCAGATGCTGTGGGCCCTGTAACATCCCGTTAGGTCACACTGTGACTCCATAAACGTGGCCCTTGTGCATCTCAGCGAGTCAAAATAAATGAACAGCATTGGGCTCAGAGAGCACAGCCGGCGTGACCTTCCACACGGGACCCGGGGCCTCCAGGCGACGATCCCGGCAAGTGGCAACAGCGAGGGGTCATGTGTGGCCCCGGGCACATGCTGGGGCAGGACAAAGGAGGCTCTGTGTGTGCAGTAGCCACACAGTCTGCCTTCGGCGTCCGCATACCCAGCCTGGGCCTGTGCTGTGCGCCGCTATTGGTCTTGCCAAGGGCGGCTCTGTCTGGCCCAGACAGACCTGGGACTCACTACGCTGCAGAGCGTGCGGTTGTGTACACAGGGCCCAGCTTCCCAAAACACATGCCACTGCATGCTGCAGGGGGGACCCCCCCCCCCACTAAGCATGGACGCATCGTTAACTAGCTCATCGCAAAGACAGCGGCCTGCTGGCATGCGGCCACAGTAGATTCATTCACTGACGGTTGCCAATACATAACCATTAAAGTCATTATGACCAGCTGTGCGAGAGATCTGGCCATTGTGTAATCTCAAAACCAAACCCCGGGCAAAAGCCCATTGTGTTGTAATACCAGGGATTAAACTGTTCAATTAGCTCACTTCTAGTCACATTGTGCTGCACTGCCGAACTGCACTGCCGAACTGCACTGCCGAACTGCACTGCCGAACTGCACTGCCGCAGAGCACAGAGAGCCGCAGAGCACAGCAGAAATGCAGTGCTGCTCTCAGCCCGATTCTGACCTTTTCATCTCCACCCTACGTCTAAACAAAACTCCCATTTCGGGCCTGTTACAGAGACTACTTCAACTTTCTTGAACAACAAGGCAGAGAAACCCAGGAAGGTCCTTGCCTGCCAAGGTTTAAGCTCCTGTGTGTCATATTCACCTCAGTGGAGGAGCCTCTCCAGCCATATGTTTTCTGTAATAAACCAGAGGAGACCTCAACACTTCTGCCAACACATACAACACACGAGCGCGCACACACACGCGCGGAGGAAATGCGAAGGCAGCAGGCTCTATTTATGAAGGTATGTTCCTTCACCAGTCAGAGACCAAAGCATGCTGAGACTGGGACCTTCAGGTTGCTTTGGAAACCTCAGCGTGGACATTTCCCCTCACATCCCCCTTTATACATAAAGGATCGAAAAGTCAGCCATCGAGGTGATAAGCTGGGCAACCATTTATAGAAAAAAAACCTTCAAATAGTTGTCTGATCCAGCTTGTGGACCTGCAAAGCAAATTTCAGCTGTAGACCACAATGGATTTTTTGTGATGAGAGGGTCTAGGTGACCACTTGAGGCTCAACCATTGACACTGTAAAATGGTTTAGAGTCCAAATTCGAGGGGAAGATGGAAGTAGGAAGAAATGCTCTTAAGAAAATTGAGGAAATCAAGCTCCTTGAGGTGCAGAACTCACCACCAAAGCACTGGCAGCTCTTAAACATTACCGTAAATATCACCCTTGCGAGATCAGTTTTACCATTAAGGATTACAACAGGTTAGGTTCCAGGGAAAAAAAAATTAAAAATATTACCAAAAGATCTATGTAACAATAAAATGGAATCCAGCATAAATGTTGCGCTTCAACAGTATGTGCCAGAACTTGCAGGACGCTTGCAGTCTACAATGTGTAGCCTGATACTTTATGGGTCCTTTGTGAGGGTAGACAGAGAACATTGGTTTGATTACTTTAATATTAGACATATTTTTTGGTTGCTGTGGTGGATGCAGGCATCTTATGACAGAACAACAGAACAAGTGCCCTCCATCAGTTTATCCATTTCCCATAACCACATATCTAGTGCAGGGTCAGGGTGAGTTTTGAGTCTGTCCCATTAAACACAGGGCTCCAACATGGGGGACACTTTGGAGGGGTGTCCGGACAAACTCAAACTGAAAACGTCAGATACCCCAATTCACCTAAGACTTGATAAAACTACAAAAGTGAGGACATGCAGAGGGAAACATACAAACCAGGGTTAGAAAAACAAAACTGCAAGTCAGAAGGAGAAGGGGGAGGTCTGTCATTTTTATTTAATTACTTTAGGTTGAGGCTGAGCACCTTATGAAGCGCAAGAGGAAGTATATTAGAGCAACCAAATAAATAAGAAAAAGACCATGTTATTTTGGATATGCACTTAAGATGGATGAACTGAAGGATGGATAGAGCAAAAAAAAACAAAAAACACATCAACATAAAATCAATGAACATAACTAGGCAAGTATTCAAACAAGAGCTGCTTGCATCCCTCTGGGATTATTGCATGTTGTGTCTTGTCTTATTTCCTGCACCGATGGTGAAAGAATTCATCCGGTGTTCCCCACCTACTTGTGCAAGTTATATCACACAGAAGTGGAGATGAAAGATATGTTACTGCAGGGTGAATAATGGGCTTTGGCCCAGTACATTCCTCTTGATACTGAAAACAATCAGCGCCATTATACGTTTTTTGACCAGCACTGCAGAGGGGCGCCATTACATGTGGACCATCGTGAGTTCGGGAGAAACTTTTACCTACCCAACACTCATGCCCTCAAAGGACTGGCATTGACCACGATTGGTAATTCCATATGGTGTTCTGGAACCATTGTGACGTGAATGTGTCTGCTTCCTGGATCATATCAAGGGGCCTGAGGAACAATGCCCGGGAGCCTTAAGCATTCAGCACCTTCCCGCACCTCTGCCACCCTTCCCAGCCCCCATCCAAAGCACTTCCAGACAGGGGAGGATGATTTTGGCCTTTGTCCACAGCCTCCTGGTCCTGGGCGGGAGGCACACACTGCCTTTTATGGTAAATATTTCTCCGTGAGAAACCACTAACCAGGGCAGTTGCCATAAGGTGCCAGTGTTAGGGGGAGGGGTTGCTTTTCTTTTTCTTAAAATAAACTAATGGTTTAGGAATTCCCCTCATACCACAGCAAGGAGGTGGTTATAAGGGGAAAAAAAAACACACACAAATTAGGGAACCGGGCGAACAAAGAACCATCGTTTAAGAACAGCAGCTTTAATTTTTAAAGCAGCCAGAGTTAAGATTCCATGACGGGCAGCGGACGTGCACACTTCAGCATGTGGCCCACACCCAGCCCCGGGACGGGTATGGGAGGCAGCAGGGGGCCGGGCACAGCTGGCAGGAGGGGGGGCTCTGGCCCGTATGCAGAACACGCCAGGTACCATGTTCCTATGGGCCCTCAAACTGATTCAGGCACTTGGAGATGAAGAGCTATATGCCATGCTGACTGCTAGTCAAGCCAGACTGCAGGGCCTTGCGCTACCAACTAGAAACCGTTTGTTTTATATTAAAAAAAAAAAAAAAAGGAGTGACTAGTCAAGATATGGAAATCTGACCCCTGCAGAGCTCAAAGGTGGGTAAACAGTGTGCTAGTAACAGTGTGCTAGTAACCATGAAGCAGGGTCACCAAACTCCATTAGTCAGCCTCCAGGGGAATCTGGGCACTGTGCTCACAATGGTCTGGATTCCACACTGCAGCGAGACAAGCCAGGAGGACAGCAGGAAGCACGACTCCTGGCCGGCCCCTGCTCTGCTGCAGGATGGGGCTGCGGGGCAGTAAGGGCATTTTACCACAGCACCAGGTACCATAAGTACCAGAAAGTACCAAAAGTACGGTACTTTAAGGTGTTGGTTTCCCACTGGTGTAAAAACTGGTACCGGTGCCCAATAATATCGTAATGCGAGATTATTTCGTACTGAATTCGATATTCAGCACAATATTATATGGCAGGGTGATGTGCAATATTAATAGCAACATCGCATGTTATGCACATACAATTCTTAAGTCGCTAGTCAGCTATATTAAAATAAGACTTACTTTCAATTCTGTATGGACATTATTGCGAAGGGGGTTTAAGTTTCACAACAATATTTTTACTCTGTTACTCTTTTGGAGAAAAAAATAACTTTTTTTTGTCACGTTCTCATGACCAAATCACATTTATTCTTTTTACTTCCTTCATAATTATTTTCTGAGTTTGCCACTGTCTTCAAGGCTGTGTTTATATTGTGTTTCAGCGGCAGGCTTACCAATCGACAAAAGGAAGCGCTTGAAGGCCCACCCCAAAGTGCTGGAGTACCAAAGAAGTACCCCTGCTGGTTTGGCACTTTCGGTACTGGAACTTTTGGCACTGGTACTCCACCGTAAGTCAGTGGAAAAGCAAAAGTACCGTATCACAAGTACGGTACTTGGTGCGTTGGAAAAGCACACTAACATTTCCTCTGAGAGGGAACCTATCCATCTCATTTCAAACTTTATGGTTCAAAGCACAAGGCTGTCTTCTTAGGTAGCACAGACACAACACAAAAACTTTAAACTAACCATCACTCTGCAAATAGAGTCAGAAGAAAACAAAAGCTTACAGTGCCCCACTGTTCTCTCACGTGGCCCCAAAATCCTGATTTACTTCCTTTAAAATCCAGATGTATATGTAGTTAGACAGTGATACGCAATATGTTTTGATGACATCTGGCTGGCAAATCAAACTTGCATATGGGCTGAAACTTGGGAATAAGCAGCACAGACATTAGGAGCAGGCAGGAAAAACTTTGCTCAGAGACACTGGATTTCGATCCGTATAGCACCCTAAACCATTTTCCAGAGTCAGCTCAAGACACTGCCAAATAGGTTAACGTGCCACAATCAGAACTCCGAATCCAGGGGTAAATCACCATAATCAAGCACATGCTGCATACAGAGCATGGCTAATACCGTTCAACAATTAAATGGAGCCATTTTAACAACCTGTTCCGCAACCAAAGTCTAAAAATAGGCATCATAAAGTGAGGCCTCTGGCAAGAATGATACAAGAATGAAAGTGTGCTTTAAATTACTTTAATTATTGGATGGGAACTAGATTATGGAAAATGCCAGAGCGCCAAGTTTTTACTCATCACTTCTACAGAGAAGATTCCCTGAATCGCAAAGAGATTGTATTGTACAGTCCCCCTTTTATAAAGGGACCAGCTCACCTACTAACCAAATTTTGTGTTTTCATCATACAGCTGGCATTGCTTCATCAGCAGAAATCTCTCATCTGGATTTTGAAATCACAAATGGTTGAAAATGTTTTACCTTTAATATGTATTTCTAATCCCCCCCCTCTGTGCTGGGAAACTGGTTGAGAAACATAGGGAGGGGGGTTGGAAAGCACTTGATTGTAAGCATATGGACACAATTAAGGTCATCTGTGAAGGGTTGAAAGGTTGCAGCCAGCTCGTGAACATGACATTGTCTGAGGCTCCTGGGCTGAAGAGGCCACTGTCAATTTGAAGAAACCAACAGCACATTATTAAGTTCTTATGGAATTTTACAAAAGCAATGTATACCTTTTATCTCCCAGAGTACCCAGAGGAAACCCCACAACACAGGGAGAACATGCAAACTCCACACGCGGGACCCAGGTGGATACTCGAACTCTGGTCCCAGAGGTGTGAAGCGACAGTGGTAACTACTGCACCACCAAGCTGCCTGAATTCTGCCTTCTCAAGTAGAATTTAGTGCTAAATTACAGGGGAATCATCTTTGCAATGCAAGCATAGAAAACGTTAAGAGGCTCATGGCCAAAATTCGGCCAAAATCAAACCTGTTTAAAAGTACATAAAAAATTTGAACATGAAACAAAAATGAGGTGAACCAAGGAAAACTGGAAGTATGCGTGAATGGCACCATTTTGTAGAAGAGAATGCAGAGTGTGGAGCTGGGTTAAGCCCAAGCATCTTGCAGATCTGGAAGTGCTATTTAGATGGCCATTATAGGACTTGTGAATGGTCTTTTCCCCGAAAAACCACAGGTTGGCAAGACACCAGTCCTAGAAAAGCCACAGCAGCAATTCTGGAGGCTAAAAATGGAATGGATGACTTCCATGCTTTTCCCCCTCAATGTGAAGAAGGGCAGCCACGCTCACAGAAATGTCATTTCTGAGCAAAGACATTGATACCGTGTTCAAACAGAAACGCTCAGCTATGCTATTGCTCAGAAATTAACTTCCTGAGCAAATGCAAGGGTATCATGTACAGAAAGAAGTTGCTTTCTTATTAAAAATTGTGATTCACATAATTTCTTTCGATAAAAGGCCACTCCTTAGCCTCTGTATTGAAGGAAGAGGTATGTTCTAAGTACCAGTGATGTGCTTCATCCTGCACTCTGTCTAATTATCGTTACAAGCCAGGCTGTTCTGTTGCTTTCAGTTGAGGCATGTTAAAAAAGCACCAATGGCTAGACAGATTAGCCGCAGGGTAACATGACAACTCCACCGAGATTGGGAACAAAAAATAAATAAATCTTGTCCCAAAAATACATAGCACACTTTGAGCTTTGCGGAGAGTGGGATCAGCCCAAATTCTTATTGACGAGGTCCGTGAAGGACAACAGCACTTTGTGAACAAGCAGCATGATGGAGAGGGAACCCCTGTTGTGATACCATCTACATAACAGTGGCCTGAGAGAGGAGCTAATACCAGGTCTCATCATCAGTCTCTCACTGCTGGCCACAACTGCCTTTTATGACGGCAACTACTACTCCAAATTTCTCTATGTTAAGCATTTTAAATTTTAACAGCCATGGGAAGTCGAGGTAATCCTTCCATTCCTAGTTGGTCGAAAAGGTATTTCCCGGTAGTCGACTTGAGTTTATAAATTGTTTTCGTAAATGATATTAATTACCAATGCCTGCTTATTACAGACACTGCTTGACTGCACAATGTACAGCACAGCAGCGAAGCAGATTAATGAGTGATTTCAAAGAATTCATTATTAATACTTAAATGCTATACAATTCACGTAAAAATAATTAAACATTTTAAAGCTGCACAGTAACTTTCTGAAGAATAATTTGCTGGGACAAAGTTTCTGATTCTGAATGTAAAACGTGCATGTGAACAAACTGGGCTCAACGACCCGTAATACCCGCCCTTTAAACGAACATGTATTCCCATTACGCCTCATATAATTTTACGCAGTGTTCTACCAATCATCTAATCATTATACCTACGATCGCACATTGAGTTTTTTTTTTTTTATCCCAGACTTGACGCACCTCGCACCCGATCTCTATTCACTACAAGGAAACTTCTCAACTTTGCGAATCGAGTAACTTTGCGATCTGTGCAAAATAAAAAAAATAAAGCAAAGGTTCACCTGAGGACTTTCCTGACTGCTTGTAGGACCATTTACAGCTGAGTTCACTTTCGGGGCTCCAAAATACAAGTAAAGCAAAAGTTCACCTGAGGACTTTGCCGACTGCTTGCAGGACCATTTTACAGCTGAGTCCGCTTTTGGGGCTCCTCTCCCCCGGCAGCGCGCAGTGGTCTCCGACCATGGTAAAGCCACCCGCTCCCAGACACCTCACCGCTGCTTCTGCGCTGCAATATTCACATCTGTACAAACTACAGGAGCAGCTTGTCTTTTTTTCCCTCCCCCTTTCGTCCTTTCAAAGGATCACCCTCCTCAACTTCCAGCCTATGAAATAACGGCAAAGGCGGAGCATGCCCTTATTTCACGGCTACCGGGTGATGGTCTGATAACATAAACCCACAAAGCACATTATTTAGTCCCTACCATAGATATGGTTACGTTAAACAAATATAAACATATAAATCCGGACGATTAACGTAAATCCCACGTATGTACAAACCTAGAATGTTACTGGGCATATTTTGACAGATTTCAAAACATAATTGACATGTAAATCAAATATAGTTTGAAGCATACGTCCAGAAAGTTATTGCGCATTCGCAGCTAATTGGAAGTAGGGGGACCGCCAAGCCGTCAGTGTTAAATGGTCATTTTCCGGCACACATACGGCACTTTAAGCACAGCGTATTCCATCCTAGGAACCCCATTACGCGTACAGACGCTCATGCATGGTGAATTCTCTGCTATCAGATCCGAACTGTGCAGCCCGCCATTCCGCTCCGCTTTCAGCCAGGATAAAGGAAGCATGTAACCCATAAGGCAAACGCGAGTAATCGAGGGACAAGTTACAACCTGATTCCAAATACCTTCTACAATGAGGTTTGCGAAATGAACCGCAGACATATCAAAAATGGCATTATATAGGCCTATACATATTTTATAAATAATAGTTTACAGCTAGACGATAAAAGATATGTATAGAAACGAAATATTTCCATTTTTTTGCCTAATAAACACCAAAACTGACTGATGCAAAGGTAAAAAGAAAAGAGATGGCATGCAGGATGGTGAGAAGAATAGGGAGATTCAGTCTCTGAGTCAGAGCCTACAACTGTGCCAGAGGTACTCTGGGATCAGGAACTGAATAGCAGAGAGGACGGTCCCACAGTCACACCTGGGCCATACATTCATGTTTCATCCCTTCCTCATCCCATTGTCCATACAAACAGAACAGAGAAGGGCTTTTGATGCCAGCAGGGAGTGTGTGTGTGTAGGGACCTACACAAAAAGTTAAGACATTAGCATGTGACTGTCCTACCAACCAGATGTTTTTTCAAGCAAATTAACACCCAAAGCATCACTTCAAGAAGCTAAAATGTAAAATGTGAAGTTTTTCCTAAAGAATCTTAAAATGGCTTTTAATAGTTTCTTACCAGTTTAAATTTAGTAAGCTAAAGGGGAACTGAGATTTCCTAGGTCTGTTTTAAAATATAAATAGCATTATTAAGTATACAAACACAGCAGAAAATATTTCCAAAAACTGTTTTGTTGCAAGTTTATGCAAATTAAAAATGTGAGCTCTGGAATTCATTCGATCTATCAACAACTATAACAAGACCACAATTTGTACATTGTACTTTTTAAATACTGCATGCAATCATACAAGCAAATGAAACTGCAGTAAAATGTCAGACAACCAAAGCAAATCAACTGGTCATCCCCCTCCAACTGATTTTGAATGAGAACACAAGTAAGACTGAGGAGGTGGGACTCCAGAGAGAGGAGGAGGAGGAGGAGATCACCTTCTCCTGGTCCACTGAGGTTAATGAGGAGGTAAACCTGTCAGCCAGTTTGTTCTGAGACTTATTTTAAACTCAAGCACCATAAAAAAAGACAATGTAAACAGGCCAAATGTGTGAGAAACTGTAAAGACCAATTATTTTGTGTTTGATTTGACCTCTTAAAATTTAGTGCCAGATAGCTTTCAGATTGCTTTAAGGTTTTCCAGTGTTATGACTCCTTGAGTTTGGTTTAGTATTATTTATCGTTTGAGATTCATTTAAACAATGCCCCAAAGCAAAACCCTAATCAGATGAAAACAGTACCTTATGACCTTCACTTAACCAGACAAGGAAGACAAAACAACTGCTCCATTAAAAATGTAAAAACAAGCAACGATCGACACAATCAGACCATGCAAAGTCTCAGCCTTTAAAGTTAAAAGGGATCAGGGCTGCTACTAAAGACTATTTTTCTATGGATTAATCGATCAACTATTTTACCTATTGGTCAATTAAGCTAAGCAAATAATTTTCCACAAGAAAATCAAATAGACCATTTAAGTAACTTATTTTGACACAACAAACTATGTAACTGCGGCGCTTTAGATGCCTAAATATAAATAAGATGAGCATTGTGACACCCAAAAGTTAGCAATTTGTATAAATTCGTCAGACCCTTATGCTTATTGAAGTCTGTAAGCGAACCACACCACACTGTCCACACACAACTGTTTTGGTAAATCATGGACGTGATAAGCACTGAAGTCAAGAAAGGGACAGATCAGCAACCACAACATCTTTTAAAAGAGCAGATATTGTAAATAAACAGTAAAAGATGATGATGGTGTGGCACTGTTGTTAGCTAATTAAAGTCTGACATGTCTGTAAGACACTTAATGAGTGTATTTTGCAGCTACAAGGACTAATGGTATTTTAATAAACATGAATAGATAACACATAAGGTGGTTTCGCTTATACTGGTGGTCCAGAACAGCGCCTGTGCATTTTCTCTTCAGGCACTTGTGGACAGAGATAGTGCCCGGGGGAAGGGGTACTATGTCATCGATCTTTGCACAGTGTAAAACCACCTTTTTGTTTTGGTGGTTACTGCTTCCATTATTACAGTGATATTAAATGAAACATCTGTTATAATGAATTGATGCAATTTAGAATCATAATGTATTCTCATCATAATAAAAAAAAAAAACAATGCGTCAATTTAAAATATTCAACATTAACATCATCGGCTACGTTGATTAATCGCAGCGGCCCTTAGGGAAATCCTGCATATTAGCAGCCGGAAAACACAGAGGCATGTTCAGTAAGATATGCCACCGATAAATCTAACAGTCCTCTTCAACTAAGGGGCCATTGCGTCAACAATAACCCAAGATGGCAAAAACAGAACGTAGCAAACATTTTCTAGCTTGATTTAACTATTGAGATTATAGATTCAATTTTTATTTCTATGTTTAATATTCAGTTCTTCATAAGGTATATGCATTATTAAACTCTAGGCTTATTGCCAACTAAAATGTCATGATAGTGACAGCCCCTCCTACATACAAATACACAAAGGCATGCATTCAGTGGCCTGCCAGTTCTCCTGTCTGACTGCCGAAATCCACTTACTGCATCTTTCTCGGTCTGCTGGAAATCTATGTTAGGTTACACCAGGTTTGCTGCCTGTCTGACGTCTCTCACTGACGATATCCGAAAAAAATCTGGATGAAAACTAAAAACTATTCTAATGCTTCTTTTGCATTATAACACATTGCCTTTGGAAAGACCCCAAGTTTGTTTTTTTGAGAAATGATGCCAGCAAATAATTTAGAGGTTAGTGGGTCCTTTAAGGTTCCTCTTGACCCACAGGCCAGGGACATCTGACCGGACCCCGCCATTGGTAGCCCTGGTTCAGCCCCACTCATTACACACAATAAATTTATAAAAAAATGAATCAAGGCTTGTCCTTTAAGGTGCGCGATTGCGCGTTGCACGCCATCA
>JAABNY020000008.1:24879862-24891728 GCA_015164015.2 Brevimyrus niger
GGTTTCATCGGTCATGTCTGCGTTGTCGTCTAAGGTCTGAATAAATTCTATGACCCACTGTTTGCATTTATTATGTCCATATAGATCGATTAGAATGTACACACACCATGCATATGACCTATACAAAATGCATCCATGAGAAATCATGGTAATGTATTCGTGTACATGTAAGGTAAAATTCTGCAATGAGCACTTTTTAGGTGCACAAATTTGTGTGCGCCTGCATTTTTCAAAGGACAAGCCCTGACTAATTATCATGTACTGTATTACGAGGCATGACAGATGATGTGGCCAAGTGACAGCACCAGTTGTTTTAAGAGCAGTTATCTTGATACACAGAAATTGCAGGAAGTAATTTAAGCAAAATAATCTAAAGCAATGACAATGGCATGCTAGGATACTCTGAGAGGCTGATAATGCTCTCCTCACGTCAGACCTGAAAGTCTTCTGAATGTCCATTGTCTTTCACAATTAATGTGAAGTGCTGCTGCATATTATGAAATATTACTAATATTAAGTGCTGCACTCGTTATTTGGACCCTGAGCGGCTATCTTCCTTCTGCCATATTATCGAGTAATCAAGAAGAAAATATTTTAACGCTTTTTTTTTTTAATTGAGTAATTGAGTATAATCGAGTAACCATGGCAGCTGTAATGTGCTACTCTATGCAAAGCCAAGCCAATGATACTTAACATGTGAAGCTCTGGTTCAAATGATTTAGCCAGATTCTAAAAGGTTATAGAAAGAGCACAATCTGTTTGACATCCCCAAGCAATCTCCAAGTTATCCCGTGTAAGGGCGACACAATCTTCCTACCATTTATTGGTATTAATCATCCAGTACACAATTATATGCTAAAAACATTACAGGTCAGGGAGGAATTCGGGATTGACGTCAGCAGTATTAAAATCGTTGGTCACAACAATCGGCTAAATCCAGTGGCCCTTCCTCACTTTGAAGTGCACTTTCCTGTGTGTCCCGGCAATATTGCCCATAAAAAAACACTTTAAAATGCTTTTGGTGGATGTGCACAAAGTTCTACATTCCTCTCCAGGTCAGAGAACACGCCAAGGCACGCAACCCAGCTCCCTCACTCATCTGCCGCAACGCAGAACAGAAGATAGAAAAATAAATCAGGCAAGTCTGTAACGGTAAAGCTCTGGCAAAGTGAAAAACTTTCTATTAACAAATGCATGTAGATTTATTGTTGCTGGTTTAGTGGGATTCATATGGTTGGGTGAAACCACAAATTGGCTTAGGGACACCCACATTATTTTTTATTCATTTCAAACAAACCACGAAATAGACTAGAAGAAAAAAAATATGACAATATAACTCAGGGTTATAAGACATTATTTCATTTGTGTGCTTCTATAGTAGTGGCATGTTTAAGCTTATAAACCAGGGATGTTGGTTCACGCCAACAGTGTCCCGAAATGTCGGAGTCAGCTAGCAATGCAGATGGCCACAATACGAAAGGACGCCTGGTGAACTCTGCTAGTGGCGCGGCCCATCACCACAATGATTTTAGCTAGCGGCACCGCCCATTGCCATAGGGATCTTAATGCAGCGCAGCCCTTGACCAAAGGGATTTTAGCTAGCAGCATGGCCCATCTCCACAGAGATGTTAGCTATCAGTGCAGCCCATCACCAAATGGATCTCAGCTACAGCTTTATGGACCCAATTGTCAGATCATGGGAATTTATATCAGCGGTACGCACTAATAAATTCATTACCATAGACAAAACACAGTATGACACACCTTAAAACAGGTCAGTGCTGCGTTAGCCTTGACAAACAAGTGACAAGCTAGGCTAGTATATCAGAGAAGGCCTGCCTACGCCTCACATGGGGATAACAGGAGAAGCACAAACTCTCACAAAACCTTTCTTTCAACATTCTGGCATGGAATACTACCATGTGCACCACAAATAAAGGTTACACATCTGGAGCACGTTGTGTCTCCATTCCTCCTAAATTGTCACCCAGGCCCAAACCCCACCCTTGCCTAAGACTATTCCACTGAAAATGAGGGAGACCTAATCAACACTAATAAACAGATTAGAGTAATAAAGTAATAGACAAGCCCGAACAAGCGCTATTTCATTCCCAGGAGGGAAGCTTTCAAACTTGGCAAGGAGGCATTTACTTTAGCAGAGCCGTTTTGCTTTTGTACAGAAGCAGATCAGCCCTCCTATGAAACAACATTGACTGGTTGTGCAATACTGGAAGAATTGCATATAAACTGCTGCTAACGGTTATGATTTCCAGCTCCAAATAAAGGTAAATGATTAAAGCACAGAAAAGACAGTAGCCCTACTGTTGGCCGATGCGTCATATATACTGATCCTCACTACATACTGAGCTCAACATTAGGGCTCGTCTCTGGGGGCTCGAAAGCTTAAGCCCGGCTCTCGAAACAGTACAGTACTGATGACGCGTGGCGAGCTTTAAAATAACCCTCCTACAGTATTGCCTTTGATAAAGCTGAACCGCCCCTTAACACGGTGTGTGTAATAACGGGTTCACATCACTAAACTGGGAACAGATTTCAGAACCAGCGACGTAAACACACTCCATATAGTTTATGCCATTCTCTGTGTTCTCATGGTTCGTTGCTCTGCGAGAGAAACGTTTCCATGTTTGACGGTGTCCTGTCGTGTTCTAGGGCTTATTTTCAGACCTAATGTCATAAACAGCTGCAATTAGACAGACCCACACGGCCACACTGGGGCAGCAGCATGACTAATTAATCACACAATTGTATTGAGTGTTTGAAGTCAGACGACAGGCTGCGGAAGGAGTTTCAAAGTGGCTCTGGTCTCGGCATTAACGCAAGCGGCAGCTCAGTCCTTTTCAGGTTTCGAATCAGGTTTCACAAAGGTGACACTTTATTATCCATAAGTCACGTTCTGGCCAAGGTTCAAAAAACAAGTTTGAGCATCAGCTTTGGGCTATCAGTTCCCTGTCAGAATATACTGAAAGCGATATATGACAAAGGCACAGTAAAAAGTCAACAACGTGAAATAAAAACTAAACACCAGGGGCCTTAATTAATTAATAGGCAACAAATGCACCAGGATTATCTTAAAGGGTACATAGAAATGAACTAGAGGTATGAAAGCAGGGTTTGAGCCAGGACTGGCGGCAGCTTACTGTGCTTTGCCAGGAAGTAAGCTGAGCAGTGGGGCAGGGCAGCTCTGGGAGAACAGTGACGGCTTTCATGGGGGCACAGGTACCGGCTGGGGGGGTGGGGGTGCACATCGCCTCTGACGGCAAGAATGAGGGCAGTGGGTGTGAATGTGCTGACCGCAGCCAGTTTCTGGCTCCCAAACTCACAGCACTAAATAAGAAGGTGGAGCGTGTCACTGTAGCCCAGGCCTGCACACAAAGCCCCACTGTGCTCTCAGGCAGGCCTCAGCTTAGGCCTGCAGAATGACTGAGGTTAATATCAATGTTGCACGTCATGCACATGCAATTGTCACATCACAAGGGCCGCAAGAGTCAGCTGGATTGAGACCTTCTAGGAGTTACACTGAAACACTTAACTTTTACTGTGTTACAGGAAACAAAAATTAACCAGACTTTGCAATTCTAATGATCCTTAAGAAGATTATTTAACAGTTTTATAACTTTAACACTATTTAACAAAAAACAGTGAGGAGAAGAAAAGCAAACAAGAATTGGTCACAAAAAGGCGTTCATCTTCCACTACAAGGAAATATTCTGTATTCCACAGAGACGATTCTGAGCAAAAGCAAGTGATTTGTTGGCACTGCTTTGTGTCTGTTGGTACAGCTCTTGGTAGGGTACGTTCCAGCTGGCTACAGCTTAATTTGGGTAAACATTCAACTCCTTTTATAAATGTAGCAATATTCATCTAAAAAAATTTCAAATATTTCAAAGTGACTGGTACCATTCAGCCCTAATAAAGCCCTATGCCCTTATCCACTATGCTAGCAGCTGGACAGTTCCCACTTCTCGTGGTTTTTTACACTACGTGCTGGTCATTTCTCATCAGGAATGACCGTGGTCTTCATTGTAGTAGTAGTAGTAGTAGAAATAAGTAAGCCTAAACCCAAATTACATTTTAACATTCTTTGAGAGTAAGATAAAAAGGTTGCCTTCCCATGAATGAATTCTATAAGACATTCATATATGTGCATATATATAATGCATTCTTGACAGGGAGAGGTGTGTGTGTGTGTGTGTGTGTGTAAGAGAATGCATTATAGATAAAGCGATCAGGTTTTATTTCAACACTCCGTGACTCAGGAGAAAACTTACCAGAAATAGCAGAGGATTAGCTTCCGGGGAGAGAAGCACACTTTTACCTCTCCACCTAAGACGTCAACCTACTCAGAGTTTTCTGCAATAAACTGCCTTGTGATAAACAGCTAATGGTGCTTGTAGAAGATAACAATATGGAAAATAAAATTGTCAGATCTCACAAACACGTTTCTCTTCTATAATTCTCACAGAACAGATCATTTCATTCAATTAATGAGTATTTGATTTATAGTATGGTGTAACGTTTAAATTCTAATTTACAAACACAATTACTAAAATGTGAAGATATAAAAGAGCATTATATTTGTTCTTAGATGGCTTTCGCATATGTCCATTTGGATTTCTGGTTAGCCTTACCTATTAACACCAAAACAAAAAAAGTAAAAATAAATAAATAAATCAATAAATTAAAAAAAGAACACGGCTCCGAACAGAACACATGTTTTTCTTCAGAGTGTACTTTAAAGGTTAATGAAATGTGGGTTACATAATCATTACAGTGACAAGGCTGCAGTCAGTATAAAATGCCAGACTCAGCCTCTGTGAAGTAAGACTTTGCCATTTCAGACTCCCTTCTGAAACGCGAGATTTCGGCTCCCGAGTCTCCGTGAGGAAGGAGGCCGACTTCCTGCGCTGGCAGCATTCATATATACAGACTGCTTTCCTGTTTTCATGAGGCCTCTCAAGAAGGCCTGATAAAGCATAGAAAGGTCATACGCAGCCAGTCTTCGGTTATTACATTCCATAAAGCGACGAAGTAGGCAGGAGCAGAGACTGTCACCCAGCAGAGGCGCGTGTCACCTGCCGGGCCCCTCGGATAAATGGAAACCCAAATTCCCACATCTCAGACAACGAACCCCAATTTGCTTTAAAGCACCTGGCGATTTCAGAATCCTCCTTGTGTCACTTTCGCCCGCATGGGAAGCATATTTCTTTAGTGCCGTCATCTCTCTTGGAAACAGTGGAAGCTCAATGACATCTCAAAATGAAAGCAACGTGGAAGAGTTTCCAGCCCAGAAAAAAAACACTGTAATTCTCAACACAGAACAATTGATTAAATGCTTCTTCATGCATTATTACACAATGTTCTATCTGGCGGTTACAAAGCAACTCACGAGAGTAATGCACTCTGGGAAAAAACTGCAGCACAAAGAAACCTCAGCATTCTGGTAACTCCAGGGCCCTAAGTGATGCTAAAAATAGCTCTGACTCAGAGTACCTCAGTAATATAACACCGATTAGAGAACGGTACTAGTTTCATCATTTACATTTAGCAAATCTACGGTGGAGAACTAAAACTACCCACACCCCCTATAGCCAACGTCAAAATGCAGTACAGTACAGCCACACCTAACCATGCAAGATGACTAAGAAGGAAATTATGGCAAATTGGACCATGAAATCAGTTCCTCAGAGTAAGACCAATTGACCGCAATCATCGGTCATCCTGGTGGAATGGGAAAAAGTGGTCAGTGCGGATTCGGCTAGCTAGAAAGGCACAATTTATGTCAGCTTTCATGCAAGAGAAATTCTGCCCGTGAAGAGAGCCAACCGAACAGATGTTCTCTACTCAGAGAGCCAGAGGAAGCCACTGACTTGTAAAAGGAGATAGATATGAAGGGTTAAAGGGTGAAATCGATACATTAAGCATGTGCGATGAATGAGGAGACCAGAGGAGTAGCCACCGTGAGTGTGGATTGAAGAGCAGCTTCGCCAGTAAGCTGGGGCGCCGGCAAGAGGGCGGGCACTTCTTGGAAGGAATGCCTGGACAGGACTTGGCAGCCAAAAAAAGCCACTCCTCATTGTTCTCCATCTCCTGTCCTCACTCGCCGCCTGGTTTTCAAGCTCCGTCCCAAAGGGCCTGCTATTCATCGACAGCTCAGGCAGGAATGGGCAGAAAAACACAAGCCCACTACCAGAGCGTCATGGAGATCGTTCTCCCTGTCCGGGGTAACACATGCATATGCTACGCTATTAAAGCAGCCTCCATGAGCAGAGCAAAGGCATTCGCTCAAAGTTTAAAAAAAAAATTTGAAAAAATTTTATCTAATCGGAGAGAGAGAGAAGTAGTAAGCAGTAAGGAAAGGCCGACAGCCAGACAACACGCCACGCATTGCTAAGGGATGTCTGTCTGCCTGCAAAAACACTCCCTTCTTTCAGGCACTGAATTGTTGCTCGCCTCGGATAATTGAAATAAATGACAGGGAAAGGACGCCAGAACTGCACTGCAGTCTTGACGGCAATTACTCAGCTATGCTAAAGAGCGCAGCTGCAGCGAGGACACACAGCCTAGCTAATGTTCGCCTTCGCACTAAGCTCTGCTTTCCTCGCATGACGGCATCTAGCTCACCAGTAAAGCGGGAAGTTCATACATATTACCCCGACTTCAAGGCCTAATTGATTTGCAGTTCAAACGGACATTCCATATGCTCAACTGCATGTTAGATCTCAATCAGAGGCAGGGGAAATGTTATGAGGGAACAGGGTCTAAATACATCTCAAATTATAAATGCTTGCATGGAACACCAGAAAAGAATATGTAAACACTATTTCTGTTTATAAAGCTATTTCGGGAAGGCATTTTCCCCAGGATACAAAGTGCAGAGGACCTGAACCGGAGATCCTAAGCCCTTAAACCACATGGTAAGATGATCCAAGCACAACACAACCAAGGTATCTGTGCACCCATTCAAAGGAAACGTTGTGGGATGATATTACTAAGTGCCAAAAATAACCCGACAAGCAGGTACTTATAACCAGGTTTATAATACCTAAGGTTAGGTTCTCTAAACCTACTTTCATAGCACACAACTCCAACATAGAAAATTTAAATGGTCACGTACACATGAAACCAGCATTCCTCTTCAAGAGCCAAGTCATTCAGAAAAGTCAGCTTAGATTTAATTCCATTAAAATAAGTAATACTGAGACAACTATTAAAAAAACCACAGTGGTCCATATATGTACATATAAAACAGCTATACCATTTTTCACCAATTAATAGCAAAACACTCTAGTCCTCTTGCAGGAAAGTCTGCTGTTAACCTGAAGTTAGAGAACTGTGGGTGGAATTAACTGAAATGTGTTGAAGATGAAGTGGGCGGCCAGGTGGCTGACAGACATGATCAGATAAATGTCTAAATTGGCCAAAAAACAGAAAAAAAAGAGAAAAACTTTAACCCCACATATGGCATGCAAACTAGGAAATCTTAAAAAAATCAGGCTGAGCAATATGCTAATACTATTAATAAAAAAACAAGTAAGTCTTCGTAGGCTTTAAGCTTCACATAAAGCTAGTTTATAAATCTTTTATACATCTTGCTTTAAGTTCAGCCTTCTAGTCTGCGTCTCTGACGCAGTCAAAAAAAAAACAAAAAAAACTTTAACACCTCATATGGTGTTGAAAGGTTTTAATGTATGTAAACATCAGTTATACTAGTGGTATGTGGCCAGGGCTTACAATTTGTGAACCACTGCTTTATGCAGTCAGTGACGTGTTGCTAGCCAATCATCAGCCAATCAGCCATCGTATTCCACAGACTTTAAAAAAACACTGTTAATGGGCAACATTCTCTGTGCTAGACAGCTCATTACCGTTTATCCTGATATTGCTAAATGAAAACATCGCCCAGCCCTAATGGAAAGAAGAAATTTTTGTTTAGTATGACTGGGGATTTTTTTTTTAAAAAGTGTTATCAATATGTAGTTATGAAAAATGGGTGAAAAGAATACACAAAACATCTTAAACACAGCTATGCAGTACTCAATGCATTCATATCAACTACACGAGCATGTTCAAAGAATTAAAGTGTGACACAATTTAATCAGACAGCTCACAAGCCAATTAGAAATCTATTGTCATGTAGCTAGCTTCTCCTAATTAGGATGAATGCTACTTTATCAATTAGTTATTTTAGAAACTAAAATGAATTTCCTACCATATTCTGTCCCACACGCAGAGTGTGAGTGAGCGTAGTCCACTGAAACACAGAGCGTATTTGCTCTACCCTCACTATTGTGTATAATGTATATTCAGCAACACTACAACTTCACTAGTGAACTAGTGAACATCACATCTATACCCTGAAAGTTAAACACAGCTGGCCAAATGAATGCCTTAATTTAGCGATGTTTGCCGTGTTGCTGCATTTCTCTTTTTGGGACACAATTTTCATTATCCTTTTTTTGGAGGGAGGGGGGAATTCAGGTAAATGGAGTACAGGCACAGTTAGAACCATATTCTTTTCCAGCACTATAGCAGAAACCTCTCTCAACCTCTTTGCACATGTGTCTGACTTCCCTGGAGAAATCCTTCACTTTTGTGCTGTTAAGGTGCCTGTGGCATCATATAAGCCGTACGAGTTGAAAAGTGGTATTCAGTACAGTAAAGATAAGGCAAGTGCATAAAATGAAACTAATGACTGACAGACACTTGGCCTGTCTTAAGGGGCATTCAGGTGCTTTTTAGGAAAGGAGAAGGCGTCGATGCGGCGTGATTCGGAGCCAAGTCATTAAGCCCAGCCCAGTCCCTCGAGAAAACAGATGCTTTGTTCAGTACTTCAGAGCTTCAATGCCCATCCAACACGGCCTAATGATAGACACACCGCTCTTCAGAGCAGAATCTGATGCCAATGTTTTCTTCATAATAAACTTCTGTCAGTGTAAATCTGTAGTGCATATCAAAGAAAAAAAAAATAGTGTTCTTAGAGGAATGTTTTCTCACCAAGTTTAGCCAACTTGCTGGCTTCTCTTCTTTGGCCTTGACTTCTACAATAACATGCCTCTTTTCGATAAAATATCCCCCACAACACAGCCAAACAAGTTACGGCATAATCTGAAATAAACTTTATAAATAAAATTACCAAGATTTAAAAAATGAAAACTGCAAAGAATGCCAAGGAGAAGGGGCTGGAACCCTGTCGTGCATAAAAGGTTAATGGCAACGCTTACTTCTGTGAGGTCCACCACGAAGCAGTTCAAAGATGGAGGATGGAGGCATCATAATATGCAAAAATGTGACACAGAACACATTGGGTGTTCCTCTCCCTCTCAAGCATTAGCTGTCAAAAGGGATATTTTCAATGTAATATAATTCATTTAGGTTCAGTACCATGTGCTACCCAACGGCACTACATTGCATCTCACAGATGAGCCAACCTTAAATGTGTGCTCACCTAGATAAACCTTCACGCAGAAACTATCAACAGCTAATGCCCTAACTTGTTGCTACACACAAGCTCTGAACAGGTAACTGTATACATTTCAATTGGTGGCAGCATTAAAAAAAAAAAAAAAAAATTAAATTAAAAAAAAAACATTGAATCTAAATTAGGACTAAGAACATTCATATTGTGCCACATTTCTGAGCTTCTGTGGTTTTAGGATTGAAGCCGTAACATATGTGTGTGCATGTGTGCATGGACACTGTCTAGGTCACCTCGTCTTGGCCAGATTTACAGTCTCTGCTGGTTGCCTGGCCCAGGCGTGGAGGGCAAGACCACAGCATTGCTAAGGACAGCAGCTGCCATGCTGAAGGGCAGCAGTCAGATATGTTACCTTCCGGCTGCAGGCTTCAGTCGCCCTCCGTGACGGGCGGAGTGAGAAAGCTGCCCAATTCCAGCCTGGTTCAACACAGATCCACAACATGGGGACTAGAGCCCTAGCATGGAGTCAGACACAGCCTGGAAGACCAAGAGGCCCCATCCCCCAGCGGCGGCCAGGCCTGGGGTCAGTGAGCGACCTCACTCTATGCCCTACGTTTCTGTCGACTGCAGCGCTTCTAAATGACCCAGAGAAAAACCGCAGGACAGAGGAGAGACTGACACTAGATCACTTCCAAGTTCAGGAGCAGCAAGGGCGTCACAAGGAGTGACACAGGGAGTGACACAGGGAGTGACACAAGGAGTGACACAGGGAGTGACACAGAGCCATCAGATCCCAACAAAAAAGGGGAAGCAGGAGGCAGTTGCACTGCCCTGACAGCTTAAATCCAGTTGTAAATACTGCGGCTCGACAGGCACCAAGGACAACATTTATACTGCAATGGGCTGCTTTAAACAACTCTGTGTGTGTGTGTGTGTGTGTGTGTGTGTGTGTGACAGTAAGAGACAAAGGTCTTCTTCCTGCTTTCTTACTGCAGCATTAAAAAGGCCAAAGCCATGTGTTTTTTAGAAGCGCTTCCCTCTGAACTGGCTAAAAACAAACAGACACCATCTGCTGACATGCACTCTCTTTGCAGGGCTGTCAGACTACAAATCCAAACTAGCAAAATTCCAAAGTGATGCTCCCAGCGATGCACTTCCACAAACTCCAGAGACTAATTATACAGAGGAAGGTCTCAGTAAATCACTGCAAACAGAAAAGCTTGAAAAACCAGCAAGTGGAAAAAATATATGAAGACAAACTCTTAAAACTATAATACCAGGATGAAGCAGCTTGGTCCCCAGCCACTCAGCTCCAAAGCAATAGGTCGCCGTGTCCCTGAATACAAGCATTAATTACTGCGATGCCATCAATCTTCCAGCCTTGAAAAATCACACCATCACTCAATTGGACTGAACTGATCCACCACACAGGGCAAGCTGTTTACTTAACACATTTCTCAAAACTGCAAGTAACATATTAGGGGGAAGAAAAACAATATTCCAGCCTGTACCTATAGAAGAAGCAGTCACAGCAGACCAGAACACCCATGCAAGCTGCAGAGATGGCGGGATACGGCCGGGACCACGCCGTCGTCCCGCAGCGCCTATCCGGACTCCGGCTGCGTTTAGAGGAGATGCGGCGCACGCCGGGGAACGGAACTCCGGCACGGTGCCCTCCGGGGGAACCTTCCTCTCGGTGGTCAGCAGCAGCCGCAGGGTTGGAGTGAGAGACACAGAAGTGCCGTCACCAGAGCGTACACCTGCACAGGGGCTGGCGGGCGGGGGGGGCTCACCACGTCACAGGGACTGCCGGCACTCTCCCCTCCCTCATGTTCCCAAACGTCCTCTCTCTCTCTCTCTTGCTCTCTCACCCTCCCTCGCTCTCAAAACAGAAAGATTAGCTTAGCAAATGTACTTACATAAATATACTGCTGACTATAAAACTGGATGTACTGTATCATGGGGGGGGGGGCACATTTGTTCTTTTATTTTTCATGTCTACACGAGGACCATGTGCTTTGTGAAACTGTCCCCTCTTGCCGCCTCCTGTAGTTCCTAAAATCATTAAGAGAATCAGTTCGGAAGTGTCATTTATTTACAACTAACCTTCACAGCTCATGTGATGGCAGCAAACATCATGTGACTGATATGAACATGAGACCTGCAGTGGGGGAGTCATTCGAGTATGGCGATGACCCCTGAATGAGAGAAATCAGCAGCACAGGGCACAGTGTGTGTGTCAGCACTGCAGCAGCACAGGGCACGGTGTGTGTGTCAGCACTGCAGCAGCACAGGGCACGGTGTGTGTGTCAGCACTGCAGCAGCACAGGGCACGGTGTGTGTCTCAACACTGCAGCAGCACAGGGCACAGTGTGTGTGTCAGCACTGCAGCAGCACAGGGCACGGTGTGTGTGTCAGCACTGCAGCAGC
>JAABNY020000008.1:24893131-24911845 GCA_015164015.2 Brevimyrus niger
CATCTGTCTTTGTACTCCTCACCTGGTCGCCGCCACACACGCTTGACACCATCTGAACCAAATAAGTTTATCTTGGTTTCATCAGACCATAGCATGTGGTTCCAGTATTCCATGTCCTTAGTCTGCTTGTATTCAGCAAACTGTTTGTGGGCTTTCTTGTGCACCATCTTTAAAAGAGGCTTTCTTCTGAGACGACAGCCATGCAGACCAATTTGATGCAGTGTGCGGCATATGGTTTGAGCACTGACAGGCTGGCTCCCCATCCCTTCAACTTCTGCAGCAATGCTGGCAGCACTCACACATCTATTTTCAAAAGCCAACCTCTGGACATGACGCTGAACACGTGCACTCAACTTCTTTGGTCTACCATGGCGGGGCCTGTTCTGAGTGGAACCTGTCCTTTTAAACCGCTGTATGGTCTTAGCCACTGTGTTGCAGCTCAGTTTCAGGGTGTTAGCAATCTTCTTATAGCCTAGGTCATCTTTGTGTAGAGCAATAGTTCTGTCTTTCAGATCCTCAGAGAATTCTTAGCCATGAGGTGCCATGTTAAACATCTAGTGACCAGTATGAGAGTGTGAGAGCGATAACACCAAATTTAACACCCCTGCTCCCCAAGGTCACCTGAGACCTTGTAACACTAACGAGTGACATGACAACGGTAAGGGAAAAGGGCTAATTGGGCACAATTTGGACATTTTCATTTAGTGGTGTACTCACTTTTGTTGCCAGCAGTTCAGACATTAATGGCTGTGTGTCGAGTTATTTTAAGGGAACATCAACTTTACACCATTGTACAAGCTGTACACTGATTACTTAACATTTTGTCAGAGCTTCATATCTTTAGTGTTGTCCTTTGAAAAGATATAATAAAATATTTACAGAAATGTGTGGGGTGTACTCACTTTTGTGAGATACTGTATGTTCATGTGTACCTATGTATTACTTGTTTTTGCACAATTACGAATGAGAAACGATATTACACCAGAGTGTATGGCCTATGCATTACACAGCTAAATCTCCAATAGGGGCACTTTGAAAGGAATCACGGCTCCGACTTTCCACCTCCCCACTCCCCCGTGTATCCTTGCAAGAGACACAGAAAACATGTTGCTTATAAGTGAGGCAAACACGTGCATTAGTACCAATGGAGCCAAGGAAAGGCAGGGCTCCATCTGTTACACTTAACAGGTAAACAGCCTTGGTTCCTGTTTTAAAATGAGCAAATTAGGACTTACTACTAACACACATACCATGAGTTTAAAGATCAGTTATAAAAGTCAATGCAACGCGCGAATACACGGTGGAGGAAAATGCTTTATACATATATGCAGGTTTACTGACATGCATATTACATTAAGGCAGAAATTAGGTCATTTTCCATTTCCGTTTAACGTTATCAGTCGACACAAACACGATGCACACAAGTTATGGGATCTAACATGGACTAAAACCCCAGATTGTTCAATCCGTCTCACCCTGCTAATAATACAGGTTGAAAAAGCATCTAGTATTCGCCAAAAAGACGTCCTGCATTAACTGCTCCGATTAACACACATTTAAATTAATAACACTCGTCAAATATCAATGGTACAGTGCGAGCGCGGGGCTAGGTATAGTGCGCCGTTTAACAACCCAAATACAGTTTATTAAAACGCTGCTTCTGATCCTTAAAACACCTCGCTTTCACAAATCTCACCTGTTCAGAGTATAAGACCCATTCTTCTTGAACCTCATGCCCGCAGACAGGAGCCGGACTGAGATCCGGAATGGAACGAGAGCAGCTCGCGTCGCGTCGCGCCGCAGCGGGAATCCGGGACAGACGGCGCTGGACGCCTAGGAGTCCAACACGGAGTGGCTTATCACAAAGCACCGGAAATGGACAGCGCTCACAACGCCTGTCGGGCTACTGATGATGCCTTCCTCTCGGCAGTCGTTTGAAATACAAGGAATAGTATTTTCCGTGTGTGTCTGGGCGCCTCGGCGTAGGAGGTGCGGGCTGGGCTCCGACTGGCGGCTCTTCCTGGGGGGTTTACACCAACTGAAACTCGTCTGCTCTGTAAAACCTTTACCCTTTGGGACCCCACTACGTTACGGTCGCTATATTTTTCATTTATATAAAAAATAGTACTATAGTAATAGTACTATTATCTTTCGTATGACAAAACACTTTAAAACCAATATTTGCTAATAATTAACTAGCTTACGATGGTAAATATAACCAGAAGACTATAGGAGACGTATGCAAAGCGTGAAATCTCATTTGTTTTAACAAAACATTTAATCAGTGATAAATAGTATGCATTATGTTGAAGCACTACAATACTAATTAGGCATTAACGCCTTTGTAACTGCATTTGCAAACACACTTTCAGACACTTTGCTCCTTTCCCACACAAGACAGATTTCAGCCCAAAAACAAATATTATTCAACCCTTTGTAGTCTATGTAATCATAAAATACTGTATATCCATGTAAAGTATGTGAAGCAGGGTGGGAAACCTGACATGTAGTCCTGGTGTTTGTGCTGACCTCTCAATCAGCCAATTATAAAGCAGTGATTCTCAACTCCAGTCCTGGGGATCCACTCTTATTGGCTGATTGAACGATCATCCCCAAAAACCCACACCAGCCCTCCACGGAACAAGTTCCCTACCCCTGATATAAACCAACGTAACCTGTGGCAGCATTTATGCAGAAAGGACCCATCCTCCCTAAGAAACACCCTGATAGGAATGACTCCACATTTTGGGTTGATCAACTTTACTGATCACAGGTGTCATACTCAAGGCCAACGGACTGAATACACCGCATTCCCTCATTCTACGCAGCCTACATGAACACAGAACAAAAAATGTCATACATAAAGGTTATAATAAAGTCAGCAAGATGACCTCAGAACACAGACACATTGTTTTGAAGAATTTTACATTACAATTTTAGTAAGTAAACAAGAACAAAAAGTCCTGCCATTCTTTGTTTTTCCACCTAAAGGAGAGGAAGCGCTGAAGGAATCTATATGTTTGTAATATTCACAGTGACCATCAGACTCACCATGTTGAAAATGTAACGCAATGCAAATGGGCTCCTGGCAGGACCGACATGACCGCACTGCATTTATAATGTATTTGGGAGATCAGTAAGGCGGCTTTAGAACTTAGCTACATAAACGATTCAGCCACATCTTCGAAGCCGCACCTGGATGGTGAGTGTGTGAAGACATGTTCGTCCAGAACTACAGATGCCCACTGTCCTATCCAGCCAAGAATTGTGGCTGCATACATGATTCCAGATCTCATATTTTACTGTATTTCCTTTCTTCATCACTGCCTGGTTATTAATTGAATAAACTACACAGAATGGAGACTACTTTACTGAAAACTAAATCACGGGTGATGTTCTGTTTAAGTGCCACAATTTGATGACTGTGTATTATACTGGCCATTACATCTTGATTAGCACCATCAGACTTCCAGTAATATGGACTATACTACTCCCATACTGATAGGACCACTTGAGACTGAACTGGGTCCAATGTGGCCCATTAACTGAAGTGCGTTTTACAGCCCTGGTTTAGCGGGATGATGTGTAGGATTTCCGGAAGATCGCAATCCTTTCCATACCATGATATAATTTCTAATGTGTTACATTTAGACACTTGATGATCAAGAATATAAATGTGTTAAATTTGTCATGCTTGTCCAGGTTCCAGCTGGACAAATCTGGTTGTTCCAGAAGACTCACCCGGAGAGATATTGTATAGATTTAAGACACAGAGGTTCTTCATTAAAAGGACACAAAAAACCACAGGGCTTTTCCAAACACGCATAGTTTTATCATTACAATTTAAGGGCCCCCATTCTGGGGGTGTGAAACACTAAGTTTCCTGCAGCTCCCCCCCACCCCCAGTATGGGTCACAGCGATCTTACAAGGCGGCCTTCCTCTCCCGATGGTGCTCAGGGCATAAGGGGGGGACGAAAGCAGCATGTCCTGTGTCCCTAGCCGTGCTTAGTCGTGCCCAGACACGCCCCAACACGCCTCGGCCCGCCCCGACACGCCCCGCCTGCCTGTACCCAACCTTTCCTGACGCCTCTCGGGTCAGACTGAGGTCGACATAGACTCAGCCCTGGGGCCTCGGAGATGCCTGGGGATACCAGTCGGCACCCCGAGGCGGCAAGACGGTGTGAGGATCCCCGGGCGCCGGCTGAAGCCCCCCGGCTCCGCACGTCCACACGCCGTCGAGCCTCCATCTCTCATTTCACCAACAGCGAGTCGGCACAATGATAAATCCCCTCAATGGCGTCTGCAGCCTTACGTAATGCAGCGAGACAGAAGCCAGCTCAGGGCTCTGCGCACCCAGGGGGCGAACACACCCTTATTTACTGCGCTGTGTCACACCCTCTCCTCCCGTTTGTTTGGTAGGGCTGTGCCATTACTCCTGGATCGGAAGAGTAATGGAATGGCAGAAAAGTTCCAAGCTCTTCTCTTTTTTCATAGGAATGTGTACACACACACACAGCTGTCTGAAACCATAGTGATATATATGTTAAACTGTACGAAGTGCCTCATTAATTAAACAGAAGTAGCCTTATGGACTAATGAGGTAGACCTGAAAATATCAGGGTTCAGCTACTGTGATGCAGCACATGAGTGTGTGAGCTCTGCATGCATGGAAAAACCATGGCCCAGGGTGCCTCTGCTGGTGACCTTCTTAACCAGCTTGGCCATCATAGGATACCTCAAAGGCATGCCATTCCATCAGGTTTACAACTGACAGAGCAGTCCTTCATTTTTCAGCAAGGTTAGGACCCAAAGTACACAAAGAAGGAAAAGTGAAAGATAACTTCATGATCAGGCCAACCTTCCCCATAGACCTTGTATGGAAAAACTGGACAGGAGTCAATGAAAATAAACCCATAAGAAACCTGCACATCTGTGAAGAGTCTCTGTACCCACCCTGCATAAAGGCACCTATAAATATGCACTTTACTAAAAAACCTTTATAAAATACACACACTGTAAACCCTCCAATGCCCAATTGTACTTGCGGTGAGTTTAAGCAACACAACTAGCTAGAATATGCAGCTGACCCAGTGCATTTGAGCAATATGCTGTTAGAAAGACTGAATGCATGAGACTGCTACGACCTGTGAGCTGATTGTTGGCTGGTCTGAGGCACTGCACACTGTGCACTGCTTTGCTGTGTTATCATGTCCCTGCAGCCCTGGGTTGGAACAAAGACCAGTGGCCTGTACTGCAAAGTGGGTTTACTGGCCTAGTGGGGTAACGGATTTAAGGTGCCACATTTTAAATGGACTTCATATTCGTTCACTTACATTTTACCCAGACCACCTTAAATCCTACAAGTTAGTCTGATAAGCTTGTAAACCCACTTCATACTACAGGCCCGAGACTGACAGCAGATGCTCAGGGAGACTGGGCCTTATTTGCCCACTAGGGCATAGAATAAACTGCAGTGTGCAGTAACTCTCTGATATGTTTCCACTTACTCATGATTATATTTTATTTTTAGAAATCAAATATGCACAGATGTATTCAGTTGAGTTTTATTTCATTATTTGTGGTAACAGGGAATATGATAAAAAATGAATTAGATTATTATTAAAGTTGTAAGGGAGAAGAATTTACTTCTGATAAAAATGTATGTAAAATAAACTAATTTAATCTATTTGGATAAGGAAACTAAAAATCCCCTGACAGCTGCTTTTAAAGCGAGTTTCAGCAAGACACTGATTATCCGTGCTGCTGCGCCGCCTGGTGGTGGAATCCGGGAAGTGCAACAGCCGGTTAAATTCAGCTCATCAGCTCCATCAACGATGCATTTAGCATGTCAGTAGTACCACCTTAGAGGAGCCAAGCCAGGTTCAGGATGGCTGATGAACCTAAAAGTTCTTAAATCGAAATTGAACTTCTTCCCTCTTCTGTCACTGGACAACATGCAACAGTAATTATCTGTTATCAGGACTGAAGTGCCTTTTACTACCAATACAATAAAATTGACCCCGTTCAAGATCTAATGTTATGAAACATAAAAATGTACTGTAATCGACTGATATTTTTGTTGTTTTTAAGAATTATTTGATAGTTATTTGGTGGTTTGGTGTATGCGGGCAGCGAGTTCTTTTCTGCCTAAACAGCACATATCTCAGTGTCTGAGTGGCTTTCACAAGCTTAGTGAGGTTGTACTACAGAGTAAGGCTTTACTCTTTACTTTCTTCCCTGCCCTGCTACCAAGCAGGGGTTCTGGCTAAATAAATTATGTAGATGAGACACAGCAACCCATGCAAACATGGGTTTTAAGGTCCGGCTTTTGCACAATGCACAAATGCACAATGAGCACATTTTCTTACATCGTGATGAGGCTCAGGGAAAGCAAATTCAGCACCAGAGCTGAGGCGGCTTGCCAAAGCGAAAGCTCACCTGCACGCCCGCGTGACAGTTTCTGTCCTGGGACAGGAAGCGGCTGAGGCCGCCAGCTCCCCCCATTTAAGCGACAGAAAAAGGTAGACAGACAAAACCGCAAATTGCGATCTGACTCAGCTCATGAATCTGCTGCACACAGCTAAAAAGACACTTAAAAATGACTGACAGAAATGAAATTGTTTACTGTAGAGACCTACATGGTACACACAAAGAACAATATGACATACATTGGCCAGAATCACCTTTGACAGTTTTCAAAGGATTTGCAGAATGCTAATTTGACATTTGTCACTATAACACATCCCTTAATACTGAAAGTCAGCAAAGACAAAAAAACACTCATCTTGCCCCTTGCCTGATGCATGGAACCCAAGTATACATGAATGGGAGGGGAATTGATTTATTATATCAAAGTACAGTAGGTCCAACTCCGCTACGATATGTGGCGATATGGCTTTTTTCAGGTTGACCCATTACATCACAGACGTAAAAAAAAAATGAATGATAACAGGTCTGAGGACAAATGAAGTGACAAGCTTTGACTGAGTTCAACATGAATTTCACAAACCCATCTAGGAGTGATTTAAACAGCAAGGATGAGAATGATTATGACCGTCTCAGAGAACACATGCAGCTCTCATGCAAAAACAGCGGAGGTAAACTTTAAACCGATTTTTAAACATATACCAGATAATCATGAAAAGGAATAGTCATTAAAAGTGCAAAACCTGCTAGGTTTAGCAAGCTTTTAACTCCCCACACTATAATATCTGTACTAAACTAATTGTAAGAAAACGCCTGATCTTAATCTACATGACTAGCGAAGTAAGAATTGGATGTGCATAACATGTGATGCTGGTATTAATATTGCACATTGTCCAGTCCAACTACAGCCATTTTTCAGATTCAGTACAAAAAACCCCACGTCACATTGTAATGTCATTCAGCATAGGTTCAATGTTTTATGGCTGATTGAGCGGGGAACCGGACAGCTTTGCAGCGCATTATATGTACATTTCGTACGTGCTGTAGTCCTCCGTTATGCTCCAAGCTTCTCCTGTTACTTCCAGATCGAAGCCCAGGGGGAGACCGTGGAGCACGGGCAGAGTGCCTGGGCCGGTGTCTGACTGAAGGTAAACATGCTGGAGTAAATCAACTACCAGTCTCTTGGTGTCTTAGTCCGATTTAGTACGATTTCAGTCAGACTAACATGTTTATATGTACTGTATCTGCAGTTTCAGTCGGACTAACACAATAATTTGATTTTCTTAGTGTGTGTGTAAACATACTGAGTGAAGCAGAGAAAAAAACCCAGCAACACCACATTTACACCCTATAAAAAAAATATATTTGTATGATTTATTAAAATGACATATAAGTCGGCAGTCCACCCAATTTGTTGTTGTTTTTTTGTCATTTTCACAACCCGTTAATGGACAATTCTAAGGGAAATATTGGCTTGAATTACATTGCAATATGTATTCAAATCGTTTGATGCAAAAAAAATTCACAAAAATCTAAATAATTTTGCCATATCGCCCAGCCCTAAGATAGATGTTAGTTACAAGACATTTATAGTATGTCTACATGGAACTTGCAAACAGGAAATGTGAGCTCTGTGGTGCTCTCTCTGGAGCAAAAAATGGCTGTATAAATAAAAGCAGGAGATAAATAACATAAATATAGTACACAGACACAAAGCATGCACTCAGTCATCGTTTTAGGACCAGCAGTAGCAGAACACGGTACAGTGTGAACCCTAAATGTAAGCCGACTGATGTGGGTCTGAACCTGCTGGCCCTAGACAACTTCTTCCTCCCACCAGTACCACAAGAAAGCAGTATAGGGGCAAAGCTGGGGGCAGGCCAGCAGGCAGCCACTCAGTACCAAGTGAAACACAAGGTGGCCAATCACATTTAAGGGCCACTGGGTGAGGCGGGGCTTCAGGCAAGGTGGGGTATGCAAAAAGGGAACAGGGAGTGCCAGGGTGGCGGTTACAAAGTCAAATAGGATTTGAACACGGGGGGGGGGCACTTCAGAGCAGGGGCCTCATCCAAACAGGCATCTGTGGAATGTACAACTCAGCTCATCTCCTGATCCTAGAGATGGAGGGAAGCCTGGGAAAATGAGAGCTAATCCTATTTAGAGACGATTCAAAGCAGAGCAAAGGCAGCAGCAGCATCCAGGTAACTCAGTCCACTTAGCTCAGGAAGCACTGGCTCGGGTTACCTCCTGTCTGTGGCGTCTCTTACTTCCAGGCAGGCCTGCTACGCATACCGGGCCTCTGCAGCTGGGGCCCAGGGCTGGGTGACAGACTATTAAAATAAACCCCTTACATAATGCAGAATAACCAAAAAACCTACTCCTCCACCAGCACCACATACACATGAATTAGAGAACAAAAGTTTGAGTGCCCGGCCAGAAGCCGACCTCGCTACCATGAGTTCACTCGCCCTGCCTTGGGAAATTAATGCGAAGTCTGACACTAGCAGGAAACCTCATGTCATGGCTCGTTGTGGGAAGCATGGCCTGCTGTCACGGTCTACTGTACGGCCAGCCTATTCAAATGGTGACCCGGCGGCCACATGAGGCCCAGAAGCGACCTCCGACCTCCGGCACGTGACCCAGCCAGAAACTAGGTGCGCCGATCCCATTTATTCAGTGTCAATACAATCCTTATACCCGATATCCGATACCAGAACTTTTTTTTTAACTAGTAAATACAAATTAAAAATATCCCAAAAAAATATTTAATTAGGCTACTAGATGTACTGTCCCACCTCATTTTAACATTGTTTTAAGCATTTCTGAGGCACCTGCAGTTCAATTTGAATATCTTCCGAGTGCTAAATGCTTAAAATGCCCCGCAGTCTTCTCCCGCTGGCATCAGCCTCACATGCTCTTCATTATGCTGCTCCTACCGCCTAGTGCACCGGCGTGACGTCACAGCAGGCAGAATTCACTGCGTTCAGACCTGCTGAGTGGCAAGGAAACGGAATGGCAGCGTTAGCGTTCAACTTGAATGTCACAAAAAAAAAACACATGAAAAACGGAAAAGAAGGGACGTGCGACTGATTGTACAAATCATTTTAGAGAAATATGAGCTCTCTTTTTATCGTCTACCAAAAACTAGATAAGTGTCGGACTTGGATTGGTCATATATAGCCGATAACAGATTTGTATAATAGATATGAATCGGTTGGTTAGAAATGCAACGAAAGGAAGAACAAAATAAAAACATTCCACAAGCCTTCATGAATTCTCACATTCATATGTGGCGATTTAAAATGAACCCCAGTTCAAATGTTTAAAATGTTTCCCCCAGTGTGCAATTGACGTTGCGTGTTAGTTATGGTTATCATTTGTCATGGGTGTGTGCATTGACCGCATTGATAGTTCTTTTTATTCTGTTAAATGCACTTTGAGATGTGCCTGGGTCATATGACCAAAATATTTATTTTATTTCAAAAGAAAAACTAATTTTATTGCTATTTGCTAATACTGTGCACCTTTTTGATTCTATGCACTTTGAGATCAGATGTGACCAGATTTAAAGTGGAAACGATGAATAAACGGGACTTGATTTTCAATACATTCATCTGTGCTGGTTTAAAATGTCATTACCTGCTACTTACCGGGCTGCTGAAAATGTCTGGCCCAGTTAAATTTCTTGGTTTGAAAATCTGGCCCAACTGAATTTGTAATTGACTAGCCCTGCTGTAGAGTAACCTCTAAGTCTCAGGCCTGGCTTCTAAACCATTATGCCAGTTTTTTTTCCCAAGGTTACTCAAAAGCCATGAAACTTAATTACAAACAAAGGTGCATTAACTAGGAAGCACCTTAAATACTGATCCAACGGGGTATACAGAAATATAGAAAAAGAGCTTGTGATTTCAGCCGCTAAAATGGAGTAATATTCAGGCAAGTACCACCGAATCATACCTTCAGAGAACTAAACAAGTGAGGACTAGTTTGATTATACAGGAGGCATAAAAAATATGATCCCTTACTGGTCTACCCCATGCAAGCTAACCCCATTGGCTCATCACTAGCCATAATCGACCAATGAAAATATAGCAGGGAGATATGGGAAAATGCCAAATGCTACAATGTCTTTGGTCTCTCACCAAACATGGCACTAGTCTTAGCTTGTTTACATGAAGCCACACATTCCACATGTGAAGCCTGAGGACTGAGCAACATGATAACAATCGCAGTTTAGTTTCATCAGATCAGTTCTCGATTAAGCGAGGTACTGTTTTTCCATGGGTGTGCTCACTTTATTCTTGTCAATGCAATCATGCTGAAGCGATTTTCTTCTCATGAGGGATGGAATCCATTTACCAAGATGAAGACTAAAAAATTAACAAATCCGAGGAGGAACCAACTGTTACCATATCGACATCAGAATTGCAAGTATCATCGGTGTTAAGACACCATTTCTAGATCAGTGGGTCCCAACCCAGTCCCTAGTAGGAAGCTGGGAAGGAGCAAAAATGTGGACTGTCAACCAGGGGGCTGGGAGGAAGCAAAAATGCTGGGTGTCCACAAAGACCGGATTAAGAAACATTGTTCTAGAAAACAGAAGGAAAACCCTCCCATTTAGAGTGGACTCTGGGTCTCAGGGCACCTGGGCCACATTTGATCTAGAAAACAGAAGGAAAACCCTCCCATTTAGAGTGGACTCTGTCTGGGTCTCAGGGCACCTGGGCCACATTTGATCTCATAGGTAGTTTTAAGTCTCGGTATCACTGACACTTTTCAGCCTGGGATTTCAAGAAAATTGTATAAATACGTGGTCAGTGAGAATTCTTGTCCAAAATATTAGACCAATTAATACACAGTCACTGGCTTTCAAAACTATTTTTTCATTTTCAAACACATAACATATACACATGCATATATACATATATATATATACACACACACACAGGTATGTATGATGGCATGCATACACACACACACACAGACACACTCCAAAACACAAAGACTGGTACGTCCTTCTGAAACACAAGATGAATCTTGAGTGCTTTAGCGCTGCTAAGAGCGATTTCGGTTTGGCTCAGGTTATCAGAGATCAAACATCTTTTCCTGGAAGAGGCTATTCAAACACTCTGTGCCATTTGCCGTGAGCAGAACACTGCACCATCATAAACATTAAAAAAGAGCATTAGAACAGGCTTCCCAGCTGCTTTTGAAAGCCGCTCATCACCATCACAAACATTCTCACCACATTTGTCACGTAAATTGAAATGTAATTTCTCCTTCATAAGCACTAAAATTAGGGTGTTTAAAAAATACAGCACTGTAGTTTAATGTGTAATCAAGAAGTCTCCCGTCTGAGACTGCAATGAGTGTTACATATTTTCAGTCATGCACTAATTACTACTAAAAAAAAAAATGTGCAAAATGATGACAATAAGACCCAGGACTCGACATCAAAACTTTCTGGAAAAGACCCAAGTGGTGCTGGCTTGACAAAACTTTCAATTCAATCCAATTTATTTTTATATAGCGCCTTTCACAACAGAGTTGTCCAAAAGCGCTTTACAGGGTTGTGTTTTGATACATAAAACAGAAGTAGGAGATACAAAACGGGGGGAAAAAAGGAAAAAAAGATACTGAATAAAGAAAGCCAGAAGACAACAGAGGAGAGGAACCAAAATCTCCCAAGTGGGGAGAAAAAAACCCTCTGGGGGTCCAAGGTCACCTGGCTACCCACCCCAGGCAAACTAACATTACTGAAAACAGAACAGAGGGGACATGCTTGCTAAAAGGGAGGTATATGCTGGGATTGAGAATGAAGGCAAAGACACCTAAAAATGTGTCAACTCTAGCTTTTAGTATAAAAATAAGCTCATTATACAGAAAGATGTAAAGGCAGTTCTAAGGATAGAAGGAAAAGGCCAAAATAGTAGCTACATGGACTTTGCGCTGAATGTATATTGCGCCCTGTATGTGACCAAACCCTGACATATGACAATGTGAACCAAAAGCTAATCACATAGCGAAGGCTGCTTAGCTGATGCAGGGGATCACCTGCATGTCCGCATCTGTAAACCTGCTCCCTTAGCTCTGCGGGCTCCATGACTCCTTCTCGGGTGGCTTTGGCCAAACCAGCCGGCCAACTGCGCAAGTCCTCCAATAGCCACGCAGGCACCAAAAAGAATCAGAGACTCATTCAAGTTAAAAGAATCACTCAGATGGGTATCAGCAATAAATATATGCCAATGGCCACAAATAAGACATGCATTTACAGCGTCAGCTAGAAATATGAATTCATACTGGGAAGGACTCATCCATAACAGAATGTTCTAGACGGAGAGCTGACAGACGGCCCACTGTAGTCCGTCGCGCAGCATGCAATGCCAACACCTTGCACAACAGTTGCACAATTGTCATCCGCCTGAGATCAGCGTCCCGGCTACGGGGTTTTGGGACAGGCCAAAAGTACGACCGTTTGGCCCCGTCATTGGGCCTCGCCGTTTGGCTGCGGTGGACCACGGTTTTCTCTCAGCGTTAGCAAACAAGTTGACGCGATAAGCTGCAAGAGTGCTTGTGCTTTATCTGGAAGACAAAATGGCTGAACAACCTACACTAGGAACAGCCTTTGCTCCAGCTGTAGCATTACTATGACCTGCTTCAGCATCAGTATGATCATGTTAGGGAGAAAATTTTATGAGCCGTGAGCAGGACATGGACACACCATTCATAAACTTCTCGAAAATTATATTACTCCGATATCAGATCCTAAGCTGGAACATGACACTTTCTCATAGAGCATTTAGTCTATGATAGACAAGGTCCCATTCTGTTTACAGCGTTCCAGAGGCTTGGGGGGCTTCCTGTTTTCAACAGCCCTGCCGCAGCACGGCGCTCCTATAGACCAGTTCCTCCTCCAGCTCTGCATATGCAGACCGGCAACTGAAAGGCCAGCAAGTCTCCAGTGCGGGTTCCATCTGTAAAGGTCACTGTTGTTGGGAAGTGTGGGGGTGCGGATGGGATGGACAACAGGCTGGACAGGAGGCCAGACGTGGGCATGAGACCCACCCTGACACAGCACCGCGGCGCCACCATTCAGCCCCTGCTACACAGTGCCTGTGTTAACAGGGAAGCACTGGGTTATATTGACCATTTAGTATAAATTTCCAGGAAGTCTTTCTAGACAAAGTGCCACAAGACCAACCTAAGACAGTGATATGGCAGCCTGTTGCTTCATTCCGAACGTGCTTCATCATGATGCTACTGCATACGATGGGTGTGTGTGTGTGTGTGTGGTGGGGGGCGGGGGGGGGTAGATCAGCCACCAAGCTAGCAGAAGTAATATCATAATTTTTATTGTTTCAACAGACAATGCAACTCTCATGGGTTCTATTTTGACCAAGATTTTTTGGTCAGTCGAATGCAAAAGTAAAATGCATCTTTTAGAGCAAATCCTTGTTCAACACCCCCCCTACTGAACATGCACAGAGAGTGAAAAAACAGCCCAATTCTATCAGGAGGCCAAAACAGTTGGTGGCACCTCCCCCCTCGTCACTGTAGAAAGATGCATGGTGGCTGGGTGACAAAAACTAGGACAGGCTTCAGGTTCATGGTGGGGAAGCTCCTGGCTTCAGACATGGGGTCTATCACCACACAGACCAAGCATGCCTGAGCATTACCTGAGGAATCACATGCTGCACACATCTCAAAAGGTAGCAATCTGAACAGCTGTCACCTCATTTAAAAGCTGAGGATTTATGTAATCCGTATCTGATAAACTTAAGGCCTAAGGGATAAAAAGAACAAGAAAGGCATGCTCGAGCCTGCACAGACAATGCTTTTTGTAAGTTGTCAATAAAAAAAACTTTAAACACAGATTTAACAAACCTGTTCGAGATTTCATCTATACTGGCTGCACAGGTGATAGTCCCACATGACACCAACAGGGGAACTCAGCAGTTTGAAATTCATACCATAGGAACATATATTTTTGAACCTCAGTTTTTAAAAATATAGATTCCAAATGGAAATCTGCTCATTCTGGCATAGATAAAAATGACAAATATTTGCCACCATGGCTTTACAGCTGCAGATTATCACGGCTTTGATTATCAAGCTGTCAGTGGACTAATATGTTCCAAACGCATTTCCAAAACCAAATCAAAGAAAATTGCATAAATAAAATTGGGTAAACATCTTTTAACTTGGGTAAGTAAAAACTTTAAATGACAGAATACTCCACTTACTAGGTCAGCCTCATTAGGAAGCAACATCAACGTCCTTTTTCCTGCTATAACTGCTTATACCATTGTTGGACTAAAATTTTTATTCATGGGAAGAAAATGTACTGTAACACTATTATTTTGGATAAGAGAACTCTTTAAACGGAAAGGAGCGGTGTTAAAGAAAGTCGCATGCAGATGCTGCACTTTCCTAAAAAAGAAGCTGTCATCAGCACCTCCACCATCATCAGCATACGCCTGAGATCACAGGCTTGTATACTACCTATTACCGTTAGTTAAGTATTAACTACAAGTTTATTAACAAGGGACATGAGAAAACATCCACCAATGGCTGGGAGCTCGGTTTTATGTGCCCTGTAGTTCACGTCTGACTCCATCGTTTGTACATTATTTAAAACACTGTCGAGATAAAATGACTATTTCAACGGAGCCAATAAATCTGGATACCTCAATATAGCGATAGCACTGGCGTAACAATCCTCACGTTGTCCACAATATTGCATTAGATGTAAAGCGACAGGACTGTGCATTAAAATCTTTTAGTCATGTTTCGGGAAAAGAATTCACATACACTACAACGCATGCATTCGATCTCGGACAGCACGTGAAAGTTCACGCTGCAAAACTATGAAACGCGGCAGATTTTTGTTTATACCACAAGGCTTTCATAATCATTCAAAGTAACTTGTTGAGAAAACCCATAGAAGTACTTGTGCCATAAGCCACGGGGACACTGAAACCCTAAAAGTGTGACCAGCTCGGATAAGAAGAACTAGTGAAACTCAAACACCGAGCATGATGTAGCTTGCAAAATTAACGAAACACATCGTGTTTCTGTGTTTTTTCCTTCTTCATCGACTGATGAAGAAAGTTCTAGAAACGTGGCTGTTTAAGGTGAACTGCTACTTTTTGGTCCGTGACTCACCCCATTAACCAGTCCATGATGGCTGGGAGGGTAGGATAGATCCACTGCCTTCTGGAGGCGTCCCCCGGCTTATCTGGGTCCCTCCAACCTTTTATTGGACAACTTCTCCGTAGGGGGATGCTTATACTTTTACCCGCAGGTTATTTTGGATTTCTCAATTTTGGGAGCAGGAGTTGCCAGTAAGGAGAAAGTGGAGCATAACGGCAAGCTTGGCGCTACTCCTCAAGAAGGCACTCGAAAGAGGACCGCATTGACTTTCAGCTTAAGACAGGCAATCGTTGACAACTATGGCGGTGTAAGCCGGTCCTTTTGGTCCCGACAGCAGCTGTTGTGCTCCGCTGTAACGTAGCTCCTCTTCCTCTTACAGGACCAAAGAGAAGGAGTCCCGGGGGGGTGCTGCTGTGCAGTCCTGGGTCATGAACGGCTGCATGGGTTACTCAACCGCTTCTGCGACCAGGCGCTGCCTCATACAGGAAACCCGGAAGTAAACATTAACCCGACCTCCCCCTTTCTTCCCGGGATGTTTATGCGTTAACGCACAGCAGCAGAGGGGACCGCTGTGAAATGTAGTCCAAGTAGCCATCTCATGCAGCCTATTCAGAATCAGCACTGGGTTGCACCAGCTTAGCGTAAATTCGATCGTGTAAAGTGCACCTTAAGTCTTACGTTGAAACTAAATAATTTGCAACTAGTTTCATTCTTTGTATGTTGCACCACTCTTTCTTAAGTTAATCGTAGTTAGTAGCTGGTAAATGAAAATATTGTCGCACAGAATGACGTTTTCGCCGTGAACAACCAATCAATATCACTGTCTGATATTACCGGTGTTCCAACTGGCCGTCCACATGTTTGAGTGTGGGATATAAATATCCACCGATTTATTTTCTCTGTACTTATGAGAACTGTTTCAAATACCAAATACAACTATTATGAACCCGTAATGTGCCCTGTAAACGTGTTGGCTAGGTAGCTTGCATGGTTTGGTTTGGTTTGGTTTGGGGGGGGGGGCGACGGATCACAAAACTCACATTTCGTCTCATATCACGGTATTTCTATTTGAATCACGGATCGGATCATTTTTCGGATTAACAAGAAATAAAAAGACAAATACAATTTTGTTTTCCATTTATTACTGAAAGAAATTAAGAACTGAAAGAAAACTCAAAGCGAGGAGCTTTTAACCTGCTTGTTTATATGAATACACAGATTTTCTGTATCTTTTCACTGCAACTCTGCATCGGACCGAAGTTTATAAATGACATACATCATTGTATTTTTTTTAAAATAGATTTTCTGTATAGAATCTAACTCTAATGTAGGGACAGTTTACTTAGCTGTATAATCACGAGGCTGAAGTTGGCTCCTTATTCGGATTTTCCGGTCCACCGTAAATGCTGCGCAGCCCAATGCAATGACGCGATTGTGACTGTAAGGGGGCTCGTTTAGCGAGGCTTGCCTTCAGAACTGCATTTGGCTTTCGATTCGTATTAACTGAACACGATTTTACTGACTTGTTACCACTTTGAGGAAAGTATATTTCTGGTCATTTTCAGTAATAGTGTGTGTGTATTTTATCAGAAAATGAGACAAACGCAAACGTCTTTCCACTCCCAATCAGGCCCGGAAATATGCCCAATCGGGCAAATATGAACTTCTCAGTACACGTCAGTTGTCCCACTATATAGAAAAAGTGACATTGTCCTGGCCTAGACTGATTTAATACTTTAAAATCAGATGGAAACAAAGCATGTCACGCTATAGTGCTCAAAGGTTCAGCCAGGTTTCAGCTTCCCATGCCCATTTTAATACCTTAAACCACTCTGGGCCAGGCAAATATCAACTTCTCAGTACACATCAGGTACCCACCTACATAGAAAAAAGTGACATTGTCCTAGTCCAAACTGATTTAATGCTTTAAAAATCAGATTAAAGTTTTCGTCAATCTAAATAATATAAATACAAATAATATTAATAATTTGATATGCATGTTAAGATTCACAAAGTTTAAATTGTTCAATCACTAAAGTTAAGTTGATTCAAATAAATTTTAATAAACCTAGACACTTAAACAAGCTGTGTTTATACATCATAAATTAATTAAATGTATAAGCTTTAACTATAAAGACAGCTTGTTTAAGTACAGCGTCTTGAGACCTGAAGAAGTTACATGTGCATGTAAGTGCTTTCTCTTGCCAGTGAACTGATACTGTAATGTACAGTAAAGCCTTTCAATGTCAAAACTAGTGCCTTTGAAATGAATAAGTATCGGTTTGCTAAAGAGAAATAGTCAGTGACAATGAGAAAGTGCGAAATAAGTATTATTCAGAATTGTGGCAATCAGGAGCATACTCACAATAATATTCTGACACTATATCTAAGATTTTTGACTGTCATGGGTAAAACAATACTTATTGTACGTCTCATTTTGGTGGCACGCATTAATTAAGTGGTGAAATTATTTGCTTTTGAGACATTTGCTGCTTTGTAGCTAAACCATAGCATTGTGCTATATGAATTAACTGTTTTAGAAATGCTCTTGATAATGTTATATCTTTCATGAAATGTACCAAAGCAATCGAGAAAAAAATGTAACATGGTACCATTTTCTCAGTTGTTTTGGAGCATTTCTGAAATTAACATTTTCAAAACAACAAGCATTATCTCCACACCATAATGTCACTTCTGCAGAGCAGAATGTCATTTCTCATTGATCATCGTTAGTGCTGTAGCTCTCGTGACTAGTTTTGGTTTAGAAACTGGTCTCAAACTGGTCTCGGTCTTGTCTTGGTCTTGCCTCTATTTGGTCTTGCTCTTGTCTTGTTCTCAGACATAGCGGTCTAGATGGGATGGGGAAAAAAAGAGAAAACAGCACATCCTCACAGAACAGTATCATTATTTATTACGCGCCTTAGTTCAAATGCAGTCAGATCCATCTATTTTAAAAATGTCACATTATATACATTTTCTCAACGGACACTGCCAGTCCACAGTCCACACGCATCATACACATCGCACCATAGCGAAGTCTATAGCAAAGTTAAAATTCTGTTGCCTCACACCTCTGGGACCTGGGTTCGAGTCTCCGCCTGGGTTACGTGTGTGGAGTTTGCATGTTCTCCCTG
>JAABNY020000008.1:24915153-24929226 GCA_015164015.2 Brevimyrus niger
GCTGTGTGTGACTGCTGTTTGTCCCTGCTGTGTGTGCCTGCTGTGTGTGACGGCAGTTTGTACCTGCTGTGTGTGACTGCTGTGTGTGCCTGCTGTGTGTGACTGCTGTGTGTGACTGCAGTTTGTGACTGCAGTGGCTTGGCACCCCGTCCTGCGTTATTCCCTGCCTTGTGCTTATAGCTTCTGGGATGGGCCCCTGTGACACTGCATAGGACAAGCGGGTGTAGAAGATGTATGTATGGACGGATGAATGGATGGACAAAAAAGATGAATTCCTCACAAAAACACAATATGCATAATTACATTAAGTAACAACAAAGCTGGGTATGACCTTGGCGTGCTTCCCTTCCCCTTTCCTCAGCAGCAAATGCAGTCCTGCAGACACTGCGTTATTGGATATGCATCTGTCTGCAGGAGACAGCATCTACTTGGCAGAAATAGACAAGGCTATCGAGCAGCAGGGCCTCGCAATGGCTAATAATCTGCCCTCTGCTCTCTGTCTGACTCAATGGCTACAGTGTAAAATTTCATATGTACAGTGCTACAATACAAATATTTAAATTGTATAAATGAAACTGATTTACTGTTTATATGGTTAAAATGGTTATTGATGTATGTAATATACAGTACATAGCACATCCCAGTTAGGCATAGGTAGGAGCTGCCGTTCAATCTTTAAAACAAAAAACAAAAAGAGTATGGTATTCAAGAAAAACAGAGTGGCTTCTATGAAATAGAAAAGACTTGAATTTCTCAAAGTGGGTCTCAATAGTAATTGTTGATGAGCAATTTCAGAATCTAACAGTAGGTGGCAGCATTAAACCCCTCAGTTTAGGGTCCTGCCATTCATAAAAGCCTGCGGGAAAATCATTCTAGCAGAATTTCCGTCTCAGTGTGCAGGATTAGTCACGCTTATAATTCACCATCTTAATCATCAAAGTCCGGTTTCCTGAGCATATACAGACATCTTGCCAGCCCTGGAGTTACCACATACAGCACAGACCAGCTGATCATCAAAAGCAGTCCCAACAGATAATTTAAAAGATGACTATGCTTCCACTCTGAAGATCACCTCTTCAGAATTGAACTGAAATGAAATTAAATTAAATAAGATGATTTGAACTGAACTGAAATTATCTAACCTGAAATGAACTGATCTGAAATGAAATGAACTGAAATGAATTGCATTAAACCCCCATAACAGACTGAGGTTTACAAACTTCACAAATGAAAGTAAGATTGAAATATGTGCCACCTGCAGCACCTACATAAACTTGTCCAGCAAGCCCAGCAGTTTAGTTTAGAGGGATCACCTGGTTTTGGCTGGCACCTTTACTGGCAGTGCCACACCCTTGCATCCATGGAGAGTCACCAACGTGACCCCTGTTACTGCTCCTCTGATTTCCCTTTTTGCCATCAGAAGCAAAGGAGGCTGGACTCGTTGGCAGAGCTCAGGTTATGCGGGTTCAGGAGGATGAAATGGGGGGGAAAATAGAGACAGAGAAAAACTGTTTAATTTTAAAGCAGCATTAGTCACTCACTTTAGGCAAGTGGAAAAGTGAGGAGCACAGCATTGACGTAACAATCCTAACAGTTTCCATATATAAGCTTCAAGCTGCGTAGCCAGGTGGACACAAGGCCGGCCCACGTCTGCTAACAATCATCTCTCTCTCTCTCTCTCTCTCTCTCTCTCTCTCTCTCTCTCTCTCTCTCTCTCTCTCTCCACACACACACACACACATGTTGGCATACTTATTTAACAGGGGACCTTCCATTCATTTCCACGGGATAACCCTAAGCCTAACACTTACAACCTTAACCCCTACCCAGCCTTATCCTTAATCATAAGAAATTAACAAAATTCAAGTCTTTTAGCATTTATGGCTTTTTGATTGCAGTCACAGATTTTTATTAAATTTAATTTCCTCATCTGGGGACTGAAAAAATAGGGACCGGAAAAAATGGTCCACTCCAAAAATAAAAATAACTGGTTGTAATCACATTGCCAGGACATTTGGTCCCCACAATGTAATATATACATGACCTACGACCCCCCCTCCCCTCACACACACTTATAGTCAAATTTGGCCTATTCAAAATATGCACTATACAGCTCAATGAATTCAGTAGTGCTTTAGAGATGATTTAGACTGAGGTACTTTTCAGGTAAAGGACATTCATTCCTGTAACATCATCTTAGCTATCAGATTCTTGTTTTTTCCAGGAGTCTTATGACTTGCATCATCGCTCAGTCTGCAGTCATTGAGCTAGCAGGATGGCATTGAGTTATGTCTTTTTCCTTTTAATCCTCTTACTGCACGGTGTCCTCTTACGCTGAAAACGCAGACACTTTTGAAGGGTGTGTTTTTCCAGTCTCTTAGCAGAAAACACAACTTGCGCATTTAGCTTGACAGTGCTGTCCTTGTAAGAGATGACAAGGACTGTGATCAGTTTAAAAGAAACTTCTTTTAGTTCAGTCTAGAATACTGATGTAAGCTTCTTCAAACATCCTGAAAATAACCATTAAACACAACTGTTATGCTAATTATTGTCAGAGTTCTGGGAATAGGTTGGTAGTCGTTGAACTCATAAAGTCCCATAAAGCAGCATGAGTACTAATTTAGATAAAATTCCAAGAAAAGTTTTCTTCCAAGTCCTTTTATCCCACCATTTATGGTCAGAAATGAATCATAATCACTGTCAGCTACTCAGACTTTACAGCATATTGAGTAGGAGGGTCCTAATCATCATGATCTGGGTACACAGGAAACCCCACAATGATCCACAATTGTTTGTGTAACATTACTCACCTCTGAGACAACCTAATAATAAACACATCTACCATCTACTTACACATAATGTTGTAGGGGATCCTGGCGCTTAATCACTTCTGAAGAATTGTGAGCATCTCTCATTGATGTGCATGACAGGCTGATTATGACGGTGAATTTCATATAGGAAGCAATGGGTCTTTAGTATGTTCGGTTGTTTAATGGTCATGACACCATTAGCACACATTTTCATGTGAACTTCTCATTAGCTTTTACTGCTACTTTCAATCTAGAAAAAACACTCTAAAATTGGAATGAATTTTTTCATCAAAACACATCCAGAAATTCTGCCCTAAGAACATAACAAATTTACAAACGAGAGGAGGCCATTCAGCCCATCAAGCTTGTTTGTGGAGAACTTAACTAGCTCAGAGTTGTTAAAATCCTATCTAGCTCTGATTTAACGGAACCCAGGGTTTTAGCTTGTGCTACACTAACAGGAAAACTATTCCATAATCTAACTACACAATGTAAAGAAATGCTTTTTCAAATTCATTTTAAAATGTTCTCCCACTAACTTCCACCTATGGTTGAGTTCTACTGTGGTATTTAAACTAATACTGAAATAGCCATTTGGCTGAACAACATCCAGACCTGTTAGAATCGTATATATTGTAGTAGGAAAGTAGGAATTTTGAAAGCTTCCTTGCTATTGGTCAGATGACTGCAGTATAATCCTGTCCCTCCAGATCTGGGTCTGCATCAGTTATCTCTCTGCCACTCAGGCTCAGTGGGTGATGCCCCCCCAAATGCCACCCACCAAGGACACCGTCCTTTATTTTAATTAGATTTTTTTTTCTAATAAAGGTCTTCATCCTAGAACAAATAAGCCTCGTCCCTTCCAAGGGCACTGACTAAGGAGTGTCTGCTTACCCAATGCCCCCCCACCCAATTGACAAATTTTACTGTTGCCGCCCCAAAATATTGGGTCTGCCCATCAAACTTGCTATGGCGCCAACACTGTAGCTATAGTTCTACTGCGACTTCCTCCATCCCGCCATGATTTTGAGTTAGGGATGAAGGGAGTGGGAGATCGCCAGTAATGCAGATGCTGTACTGTTCTGTCATGGCAATGTGAGAGCTGAACTGGAAGGAAAGGCTGTCCATTTACCAGTCGATCTACATTCCTACCCTCACCAATGGTCACCAGCTCTGTATAGTGACCAGAGGAATGAACTTGTAGACGCAAATGGCAGAAATGAGTTTCCTCTGCAAGTCTCAGCCTTAGAGGTGAGGGTGAGGAGCTCGGACATTCGGGAGGAGTCGAAGTAGAGCCGCCTGCTCCTCCACATAGGAGGAAACAGAAACTGAGCTGGTTTGGGCATCTATGAAGGAGGCCTCCTGGACGGGTACCTGGGGAGGTGATTCAGGCATGTCTACCCGGGAGGAGGTCCCCGAGCAGACGAAGGACATGCTGGAGAGATTATATCTCTTAGCTGGCTTGGGAACACCTTGGTATTCCCCCGGAGAAGCTGGCTTGCGAGAGGATAGTTTTGGCATCCCTGCTTAGACTGCAGCCCCCGTGACTCAACCCTGGATAAGCGATGGAGAATGAAAGAATGAAAAAAAGGACTGATTGTAGCAGCAGGAGTCTCGATAAACTCGTGTGCCAGATCAACACAGATCTACGACTAAGCCAGGAAAAAAGAAAAAGGGTGATTAAAAAAAAAAACAGTCATAGAGCAGTTCAGTTAGCTTGCTCTTCTATCCAGCAGTTTCCTTAAACAGCAGGCAGCCATTCATGCATGAAACTCTGACCAGGATGAGGGGATGAAAAACTGGATTTGGTCTTTACAGGGCAGGAGTTCCCTTGTTCCAGAAGGAGACGTCACTTTTGTCTGAGCGCTGCAATTGTCAAAGTCACATGAACTCACCCCATGCCATTTGCTATTACTAGTTTTTTTATAATTGGAATTCAGCAACATACAGGCTTTTTAAAGACCCAGTCTGGAATCAAATGGATGTAATTTAACTATATCTCCTATATAGAAATTTGACAACATATGTTTTCTACACGACATATGTGATCACCATTTATTAAAGTTTAGAAGGGCTCTTGACATCTCTTAATGTTGAATAATGAGCGACAATGTGAATTGCCTTCATATAACTCAAATACAGAATGTTCATTGGTAAATCATCAGGCTAAACTCATTATAATGAAGATATTCCATCCAACATTCATCCATCCATAGGGGCCTGCAAATTATCCACATAAAAAAGAGACAAGAGTCTTTTTGCTTGAGTTTTTGTTTCATTTTCACAAAACAGGTACAAGGGAAGGAAAAGCCTTTCAGTTTAACCTGAGGTATTTTGCATCAAGCAGCCAAAGGTATCAGAATTTTCTTTTAAAATTACATTGCAATTTACAAGATAAAAACGACAATTTATTATAATCAAGACAATCTGCATCATTTCATTACATAGGTTATAAATAATAATTATAATAATGGTAACAACAATGTTTTTCAAAATACTTAGAAAAGAAAAGAAAAAAGAAAAAGCAAAAATGACACAGAGAAAAAGTCTGAATTTTCAGCAGCACAAACAGAAGGTCAAAGGTCGTCATTTGAAAAAGCAACCAGGATCAAAAATAAATTTATATACACTGCAAGTTGAGTAACTGCATTCACTTTAGTAATGATAAAATCCTTTCCTCGTGCATTTTCATAAAGAAAGAATAATGAATGGGATAATAAGGCCAAAATGGGGGCTGATTTTATTCCGTATCAAAATGCTCTATCTACGGCAGAGCTGAGTAACGTAGCATCGCCTGCTGGAAGCCGCTGTGTGGAACAGGGATCCAAGATGTTCCACAGCATCGTACTGCACCGACAACAGGGCTAAAAGACACCACAGCATGTTCTGATTAAAATGTGCTGTCCGGGTCCATTCAAGACTTCAGGTTCATTCTAAAGATGCATGGGAAAGTTACACAGATCAGAACCAGAGCATGGCTGGGACCTGATTTAGGGACGTTTTAGTTCCCCTAAAATATCCTTTAGCCCCCAGAATAAATGTGCACTAATTAGCTTAAATAATGTGCTCTAATTCATTTTCATTAAAATCTGAGCCCCCCCCCCTCCCATTTTCCTAAATCACTCATAAGGTCACATGTCTAAGGTTTGTCATTCATTCTTAATCTGAATCTCCCAGAAGAAAATGCATGCTTTGAAGATGAGGTGAGAAGAGGTACGTGTATCGGTTATTTCGATTGGGATTTTTGTTTTAGGGATATTGCTAGAAGTTGTCTAATCCAAGTCCATCTTGGTTACACAGAGAAAAAGGAATCAAAAGATAATTAAAAGTATTGCTTGAGTTGAGTTTGTATATTTCTGGTTTCAAACACACCTGAAATAAACCGTCATGATTTCACCATATTTATATAGTTTTTTTGCTGACTGAACAAATAGATAAAGTAAAGTAAAATGAATTATCAAGAAAGGCGCATTACCAGCGTTGTGACACACACGCACACATGCACTCTCTCACTACACGCGTGTGACCTCACCACCTACAAGGTCACAGGGTTATTTCCCAGCATGCTCAGCGCCCGCATGCACATCACAGGTGCCCTCCAAGCCGCCGGTGGCATCATCAGTTCTGCGGCGCGGCCGCTCACCGGGCTTTTCTGAAGGAGTCCGTCGCGTTCGCATTTATTAAATGCATATGCCTTCCACGCCTGTTTTGCCACATGCCCGCCGCCATTTAGCTTGCGGCCTGCCCAGCACAGAGTCCTTCATTTGCGTTCTGTCCCCAGCCAGGCTCACCGCTCCCGACGTGACATGTGCCGCTGCCATGACACAACCGGATACACGATGAAAGCCAGATCAAAGCTTCCTTCATGGTCCTGCAGGAGGGGGTCCCCCTTTGCTCGGAGGGAAGCGTGCGGATTTCCCTGCAGGAGGCGAGCGATCCGCAGGGGTTGCGATTTACAGTGCGCATCAGTGACAGCCAGTGTCATCATCATCTTAGGCTTCTGCACACTTGTGCCAAGAGACAAAGCAGGAACGCCGCTCTTTCCGATTCCTTCGAGCCGGAAATGCGAACAAAACTAACAAAAAATAGAACTATGTTATAAATAAACCCATTTGCTTCCTCCCCCACCCCATCCCCCTCCGCAAGATGACAGCTCTTGTCCATAGGCTGGTGTGTCAGGACACCTCGATGATCTCCATACTGCCCGAGAAGCTGGACTGCTTGCCGATCTTGGCGAGCTCCTCGCAGGTGCCGGCCTCAGCCATGCCGTCCTCAAACTCCATCTGGCAGCTGCGACGCTTGAACTGCTTGTCGGAGACGCCGCCGGGGGCGTCCTCGTGCCAGCTGGCCCGGGAATCCCGCCGCTCGCCCGGCTTCTCGCGCAGGCACACTGGCTCGCGGGCGCCGGGGAGTCCGCTGCAGCTAAAGGCTACGTAGGCCGAGCCGCTCCCGAAACGCACGCCGCTGCCCCCCGACGCCGAGTCGGTGCCCAGAAACCACGGGCTGTCACCCGTGGGCGTGTCTGGGGTGGCGGCTTGTGCCGGGTCCCTGTGCTTGGTCCACATTTGGCCGGAGCCCAAGCCGGGGAGGCTGAGGAGCAGTGAGGCCTTCAGGTTCCTGCCCAGGCCAGGGCCCTTCTGGGGAGGCTCCCCTCGGCCGACGCTCAGGCTCAGCGACCGTGTCGACAAGCTGCCCGTGCTGCCCTCGCTTTCGCCGTTCCATTTCTGCCGCGTGCGGGACTCCCTGCCGCTTGTCGATCCCAGCAGGGCTGGACCGTCCGTCACTGGGGAGAATGGACAGATGCCGTCGAGGATGCCCGGGCCGTCCAGTTTGCAGAGCTTGGGCACGTTCTCTGCATCCCCGAGTTCGCCGTCCACGCCGGGGGCGCCTCTGGGCCCGGGGCCCAGGTTATAGGCAGAGTGGATGTTCAGGGAGAAAGTGCGCTTCAGGAGGCTGGTGTCCAGGATGTGCTCCGAAGACAAGTGCAGGCCATTGAGGCCCTGCTGGAGCGAAGCAGGGCTAGAAGCTTTGGGCTCCATCTCCTGGACCCTAGGCTCCGCATCATGGAGCCTGCTCTCCAGAAGAGTGCTCCGGCCGCTGCCTTCCTGGGGCTTACGCTCAGGCTCCTCCTCCAGCTGATCCATCAAGTTCTTCCCGGGGACTGAGGACAAGGCCTTCAGCAGCTTCAGGCCCTTCTCAAACTCCAGCAGCTGACCCAGAAAGTTGAAGTTTGGTGATATTGAGGGCCTCCTGTCCTTCACGAACCTTCAAGATAGAGAATCAGAGAGTAGAATTAGGATTTTGATTCAAAATCACTGCACTTGGGCACACAATCAAACTAGCTGCTACAGGCAGATTTAATAGTTTTAACACCGCAATTCGCAAACCATTAAAATATTACATTAATTGACAAGGTTATATACAGTACAAAAATCATTTATAAGAAGCAAAAGCTGTAAAACAAGGAATTCTGGCTAAGCAATCATGGAAGAAGTTACCTGTACGCATCATCTGATGACAGGCCCATTGTTTTCATAATATAAGCAATGGCGATTGTAGCCGACCGGGAAATTCCCGCCAGACAATGGACAATGACTCGACCGTTGGACACTTTGGCTTTGTCTACAAAGACAAAGAGACAAAAATGATTTAAAAAAAAGAGAAAGCAGACAAGAGAATGCCCTAATGGGAACTCATTCTCAGTAGCATGAGTCAAACCATATAAAAGTTTATAAGCAGGCTGGATACTGGACATGGAGAGCACTGTTCCACAGACACGGAGGCGATGGAGATTCTCCTTACCGATGAAGTCGTTGGTCTTCTCCAGCCAGGGCAGGAGCTTCTCACAGTAGCTGTCATTGACGGGGACCCGCAGGAAGCGGCTCTCACAGATGAAGTCGGGCTTTGGGCAGGTGTTACTGGCATTCAGCACATAGGTGATTCCGTTCTGAGCCATCAGGTCCTGGAAGGAGGGACAGCTCTGTTACGACTGTCACCCTTTAAAAGAGGCGTAAACCCTCCTAACCTCAAAGCTTCTTCTGCAGCACACTGGGCGGCAAGCAAGAGCAGCAAAAAGAGTCAGATAAAGAGACAGTCAATAGGCCTGAACTCAGCTATTCATTACGCGACACGATAGGATTTGTAGCCAATTTAAGGATTTTAAAAGGCAAAAGGCTCAATTTTCTTCTGTTCATTCTACCAAATGAAGCATTGCTTTTCCATGCAAGGCGGCTAATTATAATTTTCGTAAAAGGCACTTTTTCCTCATTCCACTGATGTGAAATCACACAGCAACTGTATACCCCAAGGTGTGTAGCAATGCATAGTCATACACTGACAAAACTCCCTGAAATAAACCTCTTCTTCATTGCTACCGGTTGCATGTGTCTGAACACCAGGCTGCACAGTAAAACCAGCAGTAAATGAGTAATGGGATATTTTGACTGGGCAAACAGGCAAGACACAGCTTCCATAAACCCTTGTCTAGGTCCCCCCCCCCTCACCTTATTGAGGACATCTTTTTGTGAGCCCAGGTAGAGGTGGGGCAGGATGCGCGTGGGCCCCACGTTGGCTACTGGAAGGCAGGGCTGAGAGAGGCTCATGGGAAGGATGGTAGTGGGTTTGCCCTCGCAGAGGCCTGGGAAGCAGGAGGAGAAGGCTGCAAAGCCCCCTGCAGAGCAGGTGCAGAACAGCAGCGTTAATCCCAGAGGACATGGGAAACTAGAGACAGCATTCATACACAAACATTGCTAGTAAAACTATCAAGTGTCTGTTTCTTCTTATAATGATCTATCTATAACTGATGACAGGAAAAAAAAAAAAGCCCGGCTTGCAAAAGTTTAAATTCCACTGCAGGTCGGGGCACATAGCTGGGGCTCCAGTTGACAGATGTAAATGTCATATCACCAAAAGTCCCCCAGGGAAATCCTGATCGGGCTTAAGCCACGTAATGGTACAGAAATACACTGGAAGCAATGAGGTGAGGGAGCGGCAGTCATTTAAGGGTTATTGTCAGGTTGGGTAATTTTACGAACGAGTCATCGGGTGACTCACTGGTGCTATTTGCATGCAGCTGAATTCTGGGAAGGTGAGTGTGATTTCAACCAGAAAGGCAAACACTGCGCTGACACGAAAGGGCTTCCTCAAGCAAAGTTCTCAGCACCTCTAAGCAGATAAGATCCATTTCTGTGAAACGTGCCCTGTGCTATAAAAAATACATTTGTGCACGCTCACTATTACAGATCTTATTCAATGATGTAAGGGGATCCAGAATCAGAGTCATAGATAAAACCAAACATGTTTTACAAAAAAACAAAAAAAAAAAAACAAAAAAAAACACTACAGTCATTTTTACGAATTTAACGGCAGGTGAGACATCTTTGGGAGAAACGACAAAACGGGGAAATCCACAGAGACGTGAACTGCTGACGGGTCACACAGAATTTCATTTGAGGCCCTTGGCCCGGGGTCTGGGGCCCCACTTCCTGGGAGCCAATCCCACGGGGGCTTGCAAATGCTCAGAAGACAGCTGCTGCAGGCATTACGGAAGCCAGCTCTCTGGCTGACATTCGATATAAACAGCGGTTTTAATAATTACTTACCTCAGTGTTTTGAATTACTCAGGTTTGTTTACCTTGGTTACAAGCTTTTTTTTTAAACCCTAATTACGCTTAAAGACATTTTAAGACCTAGCCTTCTACTTTGTTAAGCCCTCTAAACAACAATAGCTATGCGTAAAAGTAAACAGGTATTTGAAAACACTACCTCATCAGTGGCTATTTTGTAAGGCAGGTGCACACACAGAGAGGCTGTCATACCCATGAGGTCATACCTACTAGCCCTGTGGCTGAGTATGTCTGTTTGCATAATGAATACCACTGTCGGCAACAACCAGTCAATGATGCAAATCATGTTATTTTACAAAAAACAGAAAGATATTCAGAATAACCCCAAACCAGCTCAGTGGGTTGTGCTGAGAAATGTACAGTACCATTGTTAATATTTTTTTACAGTTATTTTTATTTTTTTACAGAACTCTGATGTTTGCTTTTCACTACCCAGCCCTTAAGACTTCAATAAACACGAATAAATATACTGAACTAACATAAAGGATGGAACAGATGGTAAAACCGGTTTTCAGGTAGAGTTACAGCACTGTCCTGCGGGCTCCCTACTGCTATTTCGGTGGCTGGCCCTTTAAGAGCAGTAAACCTTGCCCATTCCCAGCTATTAATGGCAGCTGCCACAGGGCATGACATCATCTCTCAACATTACTGGTCGACAGGCAGGATCTTGCCTTGTCGGTTTTGGACCAGGGCGATCGTGTCCCCACACACATGCTGACACGCAGGTTCCTTGGCTGCACCCGGGGACCCGCCACCCCCCCTTGGACCTGCCCTGAGCCAGGGCCCTGCTTCCCTCACCACTCCGACCCATTTCAGCACTGCACTTTAAACTGTCTTTCTTTAAACATAGTCAATGGCGGTTTACAGGGATTCAAGTCGATTACATCCGCAACGAGCTTTTATCCCTACTGTGATGATTAGTTGACGGTGATGTCACACAATTCAGGAGAAGCTCAGGGGGAAGCTGGGGAAGCTGTGACATGAAGCCAGTCTCCTGTGTGTGTGTGTCTGTGTGTGTGTGTGTGTGGAGTTTGCATGTTCTCATGTGCCATGCGAGTGTCTGGGTAACCCGATTTTCCTGCGCAGACCAAAGACATGCAATTAGGCTAAACTGCATCTCTAAATTCCCAAGAGTGTATAAAATTGCGTGTGCGTGCCTGTGATGCAGTGGCCATATCCCATGCTGGAATGTGGATAATAATGTGTGATTTTAAAAGAACAAACAAAAAGAAAAATTGCAAAAAACTGAAATGGAACTTACATGTGCTTATGCATGGAGTAATTAAGTCATCTAGTGGAAATATTCCACAAAGCTGTAGCCTGGACTGTACAGTGACTAAAGAACAACCTGTGTTGTGGGTAGGGGGAAGGGGAGGGGGAATGGGCAGACAAACATCGACACACATCACGCAGCTAGTCTAAACCGGGAAGATATCTGGCTGAACTGTCACAGTGTTAATCCTTTACAAATGTAATTTATCTTCATGCAACAGCATACAAATGCTGTTAGTCATTATGGAAGAGAATCATAAGCCTTAATAACAAGATGAGGTTTACTTTACAAGAGTCCTGGAAGTCTGTTTAGGAACCTAAAAATAGTGCCTAGTTTACTGCAAGAGCATTTGAGCAAGACCACCCTGTCTGGCTGAGAAGAACCCAAATTCTACAAATTCATACAATATCTTGTCGACACTCTGCCTTAATTGGTACCGCTGCACGTCCACCTCTTTCCCCCTGGGCTGGGTACTCTCTCAGTGCCAGAACAGTACTTCTGTCATAGCCGCACAATGGAGCCTCAGTCACTGGACTTGGAGCTGTACATCACATGACCTCCGTATGAATAGTCACCATGGAAACAAGAGGCATGGCTGTCACTTCTACCAGTGGCAGAATGTGCCATCCCACCCAAGAAAAGCAGTGTCAAAGGAACGCTCCAGCAGAAGTAAGAGTCCTGCACGGTGGAAACAAGGGACATAGGCCAAGGCGTGAGCCCTGTGCTTCCCCACAACACACACCACCTCCTCCCCGCAGACAGACGTACGTCACCGCCAAGTCCCCCCTGTCCGGAGCGCCACGTGCGGTCTGCAGCAAGCGTCCGCATGGTCACGCTGAGTGACGCTTCCGCACAATGGCGTTTATATAACCGGCAGCCTCACGAAGCCGCCACGAGGAGCAGAAAAGGTCCGATTCAGTTCCTGCCCTCGTTCTAACCTCAAGTGTGACTGTGCTTATTTTGAGGGCAGCAAAGGGGTGAAAGCCGAGGAGAAGGAGGTCACTGTGCCGCCGAGCCGGACTTCCCGTTTCCAGCACTTATGAAAGAGCTCCATAGGCCGCGGTCCCTGGGGCAGAGCCACTCCCTTTAACTCACTCCCCGGCGCTGCCAAGGAAAACAGTCCTGGACAATGAATGAAAGACTTCAGGGACAGTCCGTGAGAGGCCCATTAATGCTTTAGATCACTCCGGCACACATTTAGGTCATCTCAAAACGGCCAATCAAAATGTAGCCTGCTCCTTCAATAAACAATGCACCGGAACCATCTCCAGTAGGATCCTATAGCGCCCAGACACGTCCCACGTCTCCACTCTGTGCTGCTCTGCATGAGCTCCTCGGTGGAAAGAGGCACAGTTCATAATAGCATTTCCATCTGTTGTTGCAAAATAAATGCCATTTTAAATGCTAAATGTGTCGTCATTAAAGGAAGTTAATTCCACCTAAATAAAAAAAAAAAACAATTGCGCAGTGAGATTTTAATTTTCACTGCATTCACCCATTTTGACAATGATAATAGATAAACTGTGCAAAGCTACGGTGCTTCAACAATAAGCACCTTTCTAATAATGTGCCACCTCACTCTCACTGCTGGCAATGCCCTGAATGCATGGAAATACATTTCATACGAACACACATCGCAAACAAACTTATCCACATATCAGTATAAATGTATTGAAATACTAGTTAATTACTATTACAATTATTCAGTGATTATTATTTCCCTAAAGACACTGACCATAATGCCGTATGTCATTTTCTCTTCAAGAGAAAACACTCAAAGTTACTTAAAATGGTGCTGTTACCCCTGCAGGGGGCGCTGATGTAAAAAAAGAAAAACTGCAGGTCAATTTCTCCATAACAATGACAGATGAGGATCATTAATATTTTTCATGAAAAGCAAAGCACAGGGAGCTGCTGTTTGCAGGACAGGCTGGACCCCTGTAAGGCTCTCTGCCTCTCTCTATCCCACTGCAAAAGGATGTTTCTTTGGTGCACTTATCCATCAGTCAGCCACTGGATGATTATGATTATAATATGATATAATACAATACAATATATGATATAATACAATACTTTTTGTCCCTGGACATTGACACAACAACCATAACCAACTGAGGGGCCACGACAAGAGTCAAAGGTAACTCAGGTGCAAATGCTTAAACTCTTAGAGTCCCTCCATATACTGCACTGCTCTCCAAGGGAGTTTATTAGGAGGTAGGAGAACCATGGCCCTCCACCGCCCCCCCCCGCATCTGCCCGTGCTTCGTGCCCTCTCTCCATCTGTTTATCTTTTGTTCGATGCTCCCCTGCCCGCCACCCCCTCATCAGCTGTCTTGTACTTAAAAGGCCGTGAGAAGATCACTAA
>JAABNY020000008.1:24943439-24957070 GCA_015164015.2 Brevimyrus niger
ATCACTTTGGCTGAGCTCCAGAGATGCAGTCAGGAGATGGGAGAAAGTTGCAGAAAGTCAACCATCACTGCAGCCCTGCACCAGTCAGGGCTTTATGGCAGAGTGGCCTGTCGGGAGCCTCTCCTCAGTGCAAGACACACGACAGCCTGCATGGAGTTTGCTAAAAGACACCTGAAGGACTCAGAGTGTGAGAAATAAGATTCTCTGATAAAACCAAGATAGAACTTTTTAGCCTTAATTCTCTAGCAGTATGTGTGGAGACAATCGGGCACTGCTCATCATCGTCCAATACAGTCCCCACAGTGAAGCATGGCGGGGGCAGCATCATGCTGTGGGGGTATTTTTCAGCTGCAGGGATGGGACAACTGGTTACAATCGAGGGAAAGATGAATGCGGCCAAGTACAGGGATATGCTGGACAAAAACCTTCTCCAGAGTGCTAAGGACCTCAGACTGGGCTGAAGGTTTACCTTCCAACAAGACAATGACCCTATGCACACTGCTAAAATAATGAAGGAGTGGCTTCACAACAACTCTGTGACTGTTCTTGAATGGCCCAGTTAGAGCCCTGACTTAAGCCCAATTGAGCATCTCTGGAGACCTAAAGATGGCTGGTGCACCAACGTTTACCATCCAACCTGACAGAACTGGAGAGGATCTGCAAGGAGGAATGGCAGAAGATCCCCAAATCCAGGTGTGAAAAACTTCTTGCATCTTTCTCAAGAAGACTCATGGCTGTATGAGTTCAAAAGGGTGCTTCTACTAAATACTGAGCAAAGGGTTTGAGTACTTAGTACCATGTGATATTTCAGTTTATTTTTTAATCTGCAACAATTTCAAAAATTCTTTTTTCGTCTGTCAATATGGGGTGCTGTCTGTACATCAATGAGGGGAAAAAAATAATTTTAAACGATTTTAGAAAATGGCTGCAATATAACAAAGAGTGTAAAATTGAAGGGGGTCTGAATACTTTCCATACCCACTGTACAATGAGATTGTTAGGAGTGCACCAGCAGATGCGCAGTAAACTTACAAATAAATAGAATCCGAGGCATAAAATAGAATCCGGACAACAGAACCCCGCCAGTCCGCATCATGATATCACAGTATTTGCATTCACAGTTATACCACCGTAATGGTTTTGATACTGCTGACATGAAACAACATGGCAAATCAGGCTTAAAGCTTGACAGATTTTTCCAGAGTGTTTCATTTCCTGCTCACTGAAGCACCGTGTAATTGTGGTCAGCGGGACGCTGCCCGGCTGGCAGCACGGAGCCCGAGGACGGGCAGCTACAGCGGCGCGGGGTGTCTGACATCACCGCAAGTCGGCAGTAATGCGAGTCTGCTGCTCAGGGCATCAGAATCCCAATGTCTGCACAAAACACTGACAGACGCTACGAACTGTGGGTTACTGAAAGCCCCAGTGCCCATTTCTGTCATACTTCATATATAAAACACCACATTAGGAGCAATTATTGAGGTATTGCTGGTATACTGAAATTGTATTTCTGACATTTGAAGAACAACTGTCATGATATTAGTAGCACTCCAAATCCTAGCTGGAGCATGGTATGACTATGTTTAACTTTTTCATTCATTTTTAGGAAGGCTAAGAAACATCTACTGAGAAAAGATTATTAAAAGCTTATCTAAATAAACATAGTCCATACATGATCTGTGATGGACTGGCGTCCTGTCCAGTGACTCCCTTGCCTTTGTGCCCAATGGTTCCTCGGATAGACTCTAGATTCGCACTGGATATCCGCAATGGGAGGATGGCTAAATGTAGCGCGTCGTCATCATGCAAATGTTTCTCCTTACAACACTAAAGCTTTCAATTTTAGGTATCTACCTTAAGGCACCCAGAATTAGCCCTTGTAATATCTGCCCTATTACTGTTTCACAGGTCAGCCCTCCAATACTGCATAAGATCCGGGAAAGTCTCCACCCCACATACATCATTCTTGGGAGTTTTCTACTTGTAATCTGCTGTTGCTAAAAGGACCTTGACCCCCTGTTGCGTTTCATTTGGCTGGCCATGAAGAACATTCTTTGATGAAGCCACACGGTACAGTGCCACAGACCCATCCTTGGAAGCCAACCAAGGACCCACGGTCAGCTTCCGCAGCTTCAGCGCAGCTTCAGCGCAGCTTCAGCGCAGCTTCAGCGCAGCACCCACACATCCTGCTGGTCTTTCATTTACATTTATTTAGTAGGCATACAAGCGAGGATCAGAAATCATCCCTGGAGCACCCCAAGGAAAGTTGAGAACAACAGCTTATGGACTTACACATATGACAGATTGACTGGAGCATCTCTAAGCAACCGTTTATGCTGGAAGCAAGGGAAGAATACAAAGGACTCGGTTGACCTACTCTGGCAATTGATAAACGCATGCGGAAAGTATCTCCATGAGGCAAAACTCTCTTTGAAAGATTAACGCTCAGATTCACTTCAATAAGAATGAAACTAGACGTGATTCTATCCAAACCATTAGAAAACAGCATCACCCAAAAGTAAAGTCATGCAGCCCAGGTTGGGGGGCATGCTATCCGAGGTGGGGGGGGGGGCAGGCCCCAGGGCAGCCAGAACACTGAAACACTAGGGATTTACTTGGTAACAGCATCTAACAACAACTAACCCTCTGATTTCACTGAAACTCATTCTACCAATAATGAGATTCATTTCACTTTATGCAGGTTTTATGCTTAATGTTTGCGTTTAGCAAAACAGAAATTCAAATGATTTCAAAAGATTGTAGCAAGAGACAGATGAAATTCCTGACCCTTTTCTGAATAAGCATTTCTCTCTCTAAAGTTAAGTTCAAGTTTTTTAACTGGTTTACACTGAGCCAAACAGTCACGCTAATACCATATTAAAAAATGGAGAATTTGAGTTTTTCTGCTGATTATTTCTGAGGATTTCATGCAATGAAATGCCTCATATTGTGCTATGTACAGTGGAGAGAATGTCATGGTGAAACTAGATGATGTCACAGCCTCAAGGGAATTGATATGATGATGTCACTGATAGGCGCTTGTGCAATGCTTGTTAACAGGGGCACCAAGGGTAACATACTCATGTTCATATGCTTCAACACTGGCTGACTCATTCTTTTTAACTCCTTTCTTTCAAACATATCTGAACAATGAAAGAACACATGATAATAGAGAGGGAGGCTACAACTGATCGCCGTTAATAAGCATGAGATCTTCCCAGAATCCTTTTCCATTGTGACGTGTAGAACATGGATAGAAGAAACACTGGCACACACAAGCATACGATCACAAAAATGTATCACCACACACACACTGATAGACACTCATGCACACACTGTATCGTGTATAGACACACAGACTCGCTGGCCAGCCTTGCCCCAGCATCGGCCCCAAATTGCCCCAGCATTGGCTCATGATTGGTCATCGATTACTGCCCAAGCATTGGCCTAGCATTTCCCTATTATTCCCTAGCATTTGCCCAGCATTGGTCCAGTACTACTCCATTATTGTCCCAGAATTAGCCCAGCATTGCCATAGCATTGGTCCAGTACTACCCCATTATTGTCGCAGCATCACCACAGCATTGGTCCAGTTCTACCTCATTATTGCCCCAGAATTAGCCCAGGATTGCCATAGCATTGGTTCAGTACTACCCCATTATTGAATTAGCTCAGCACTGTCTCATTAATGCCATAGCACTAACCCGGCATTTGCCCAGCACTGCCCCGGCACTGGCCCAGCCCTTGTGTGTGCTTCTCAGCCCTCTGTTTCTGTTTGTGCTGGAATCCAATGACTTCACTCCAGCGTGACTACCTCTGCTCTCATTTGGCGAGTACACCACCAGACACATCCCTTAGCTCCCTCCCCCATTTCCTCATTACTTAGTGCACACACTCATGCAAACACGAGCAACACAGAGAGCCGTACTGGGCCTCACGCCAGCATGGTCACGCTCCTGCGCATGCATGCGCTGGCCATCGCCGCAGGCTAATCGAGTGACACACACACCACCACAGCATTAAACACACAACCTGCACAGGTGACGCAGTGACCCTGCCGTTTAGGGTATCACAGCTACTTGCAACAGGATTACACAAACCATTACTTCACACAAGCTGTAATCCTCACTTGAGCGTGACGTCATACCCCAATCATAAGCCCCGCCAAGGGGTGCACTGTTCCTCTCCCAGCACAGAGCACAATCAGTAAATAAACAAGCAGACAAAGGATCGCTTTTATCTACGGGGAAAATCTACCCTCTTTGGTATTCTGCATTCCTTTTACGTCAGCCTCTGGGAACCACTCCTACCAGCAGGCCTGCCCTTTATCTTTCTTCTGAAATGAGGGGAGAACAGGCCTTGCTCTTCAAATGCGGGGGGACCGCAGCGTGAGCTCAGGGAGCCCTAAATAGTTTAACCCTGACACATTTTCTCACTGGCCAACACAGCCCCGTTTGGCCCCTGCTCTCTTCCAGGGAGGATAATTGCTGCTCATAGATTCTTGTTTGACATCATACATCATCAGTGCAGCCCCTGGCACTGAAGCTGGAATGCACGTGGCGCTTTTGTGTAAATCTCCAGCTGTACAGTGTTATTACTCCCTTACCCACTTATCTCCTAAGCTGCATGGTGTAACAGTAACAATATTTCTCTATTTTTTGCAACAGGAATAATTGAAGTCAAGGATCATTGATTTTTATTCAGTCATTTAAAAGAACACACCATTTGGAGTATAACTGATAAAAATCTTTGATTAAAATAAATAATAATACTGTAAAGGGAAAATGTTACTCTGCGTGCTCAGTCTTGCAGCATTAACACGGCAAAGCATTTTGATTTAATGTGATGTTGAGCTGAGCCTTACCACGGACAAGAAAGATGACAACTTGAGTGACACCTGCTGGTCATAACACATAATGACACCTACACCTCAGCCAGATGTCTCTCCACTGCTTTGGTTTAAGAAGACACTAGTGCTACAAAGAAGTGTAACTGTTCTGTTTGGTTTTGGCAGAGGACCTACCTGTGAGCAGGGACACCCTGTGGAAGCTGCCCTCCAGCTTGCCCAGGAGAATGTAGACGAAGCTGTCTTTGGTGAGCAAGCTGGTGTCCTGGGTGCTCTGGTCGTACACCACCACTTCCTGCTTCCTGCCCAGCTCCAACTGTGCAGATATATCACAGGGTAACAGTCAGCATATCAATTCCAAAACCAAAATAAGAATGTAATAAGCATTTCTCAATCATTTTGCTGATATTTCTTATGCACACATAATGACTTTTACTATGCATGATGAAAAGTCACAGATGCAGAAGCATTAAATTCCCTGATCTTTGCTTTGATATAAAAGCAAGACAAATGAACTGAAACTCCTGCGAGTTCTGGGTGACCATTTTCAGAAAGCTAGTGACACCTAAGCCAGGACAGGGTCAGGGCGAGCGGCACCGGGACCCATCCCGGGACAGGATCAGGGCGAGCGGCACCGGGACCCATCCCGGGACAGGATCAGGGCGAGCGGCACCAGGATTTGTTCTGGAACAGGAGCACGGCAAGTGGAACTGGAACCCACCCCAGGAGGAAGTTTCTTTCTATTGGACTTTCAGAAGATGAATGCCTCTTTGTTGATGAGATTGTTGCCAACATAGACATCACAGACTGTGAGTGTGTACAGGCTGGTGCAAAGGCTGGAAGTCATCAAGCAAGTGTGTGATATGTGAATTCTCTGATGAATGGCTCACAGTTAGCATGTTTAGTGAGGGGAGGGTCAAATCACCCGCTATCCAATCAGATCAGACAATCCATTCCTATGGTCTGCCTGTATCCCACGACTGGAATAATTGAACAACATATCCTGCTCTAATTTATATATGATGTTATTACACAAAAGGAAGGGGGGGGTGTCACTCAGCCCTCACATGCAGACAGACAGATTGCAGACCACCTCATAAGTGCTACTGTTCTCCTTCCCACCTGAGACAGAGGAATGAATGTGCTACCGTTTGCCAAATGAATGTGCATCCAGAGTAAGCATTCAGCATTAGCATTCAGGCTAAGCAAAAAGCCTGATGGCTGGGCAGCCCTGAGCCGGTTCCTTTCAACCGCCTGGTAGGGCTCGTCTCGCCCCCACGATCCTCCTCTGCTCTGGCCGGAGCCCCGCGGCTGACGTCAGGGCCTTTCTGGGACAGCTAAGGTCAGAAGCCTGCTACACATTACAGAGTCTGCCCCTGGCCAGGTAGGCCGAGTGACATAATCGCACAAACGAGCGGCGCCGCCCACAGCAGCCTGGCCTCGGCGGTTAAAGGGCCGGTAGCACCACCTCGGAGGCGGATACTGCACCCATAAACAGCCGGCTCATAAACCATTAGCTGTGAGTCAAGCGGGACAAAAGCAAAGCGAGCAGCAGGAAAGCTGCTGGCAGGATCCTGACAAACTTTGCCTTCGCAGTCACTCTCTGTGTGGCTGTTATCAGATCCAGACATCGCCACTGCCCGTCCGCCCGCCGCCCGCCCTTCCAAACTGAGGGACCTGTCTCTCTCTCTCCACCACTGTCCTCTGTATCACACACAGCCTGCACTGTGGGCCATGTTTATATATGTAAGAGCATCCTTGGGCGACTGTGCCGGCAAGGGCGGTCCATAAATAAACGGAATCGAACCGAATCAAGCACATTCCTATCAGGGCTGTTTGCTCAGGGGGAAACTAAACCCCGAGCGCAGCATCCTTCCATTACGGCCCACACTGGGGATCTGAGCTGTGTACAGTGTTCAGGTTCACGCTGCAGGTGCAGACAGTTCAGTGTGTCTGCACAGCCAGCCTGCCCTGCATGCTGGAGGTAAGACGAGAAAGGGGGTTTCAGTATTGCTTGAATATTTAAGCAGAGGACACACTGCAAAGGGCAAGGGCATTAATGCAGCTGCTACATGGAAAATGCTGGAATGCCCCCCCGCCACCCTGCAGCTGGTGGCCTCAGTCCAGCTCATAAGCACACAGCCACATGTGGGAATGAGCTCACTTACGGCTGGGGCAGCTCAGGTAGGCAGTGCTGGGTGTGGCAGCCCGGCACAGTGGGGGTAAGGGTCACAGTCACGGCTGCCTACTGAGGAGCACAGGGCAGGAGGCGCACAGACATGCCCCCACTGACTCCTGCGGCAGGAGGGGGGGCGTGAGGAGTGCAAACGGCACACAGATCTAATGTTCTAATTTTAACGCTTGTTATATTTCTTTGCTGTCACTACCATAACCTTTATCACTGTTTTTTTTTTCCAGTTTGATGACCGAACTGCTATTTCTGTCTAACAGTACTGCACTTAAAAGAAATACTCATAGACCAGAACTGAATGAAAGGGAGAGAGAAGCAAAAAGAACCAAACACACAGCATTTCCCTCAGGCACACATGCCGTATACGGTTCGACTTGTTTTTATATAGCTTCTTTCACATCACAGATCTCCCAAGGCTTACAAAGTACTGGTTCCACTCCCACTGGCCCCATCCAATGCTGTATCCCCTGCAGTCACCACCCTCACTTCGCAGGTCCGAGTGCTCGTCATCTGAACGCAGCCCTGGAGCCTTAATTCACGATTAGGAAGAAATGACCTCAATGCACAGCATGGATTACACAGGCTGATGTCTGATCCCAGTCCATTTGTTTCTGTTCTTTGTTTTGCACGTTGGTCGCGGAGGAACAATGTTCCATTTCACTGTGGCTGAAATGGCAAAAAACCCACTTGACAAAGAGCAAAGCTGGGGTATAACTCACACGGCCTTATGGAACATAAACGACCGCTCAAAGTCACTTCCTGCCACAGGATACTGTGTGCATTTACATTAGAAACACTCTTTTCGCAATGACCTGGAGGTAAAATGCAAGCTAACTGCCAGAAATCCATTGCCACAGTAAGTGCTTTACATTCATAATCAGGCCCATCCTCATATCAGCCAGATCACCTCAGATCTTAGTACTCAGTGAGCAAGATTCGGTCGGAATAAAGCCTCAACTCCTCATTCCTGTGCAGACCCGACACCTCCCTCGCACAATACACTATATCTGCACATTGCATGCAGAGCGAGCATGGCCATTAATAATTACTTCACCCCGCTTTCCTAAATGAAGTAAATCTTTCATAAACAGGAAAACAATGCAGGGATTGTGGAGGTTAACTGAAATGACAAATGGACATTTATATCCGTGTTTGGAAACACTATGTTTACTCAGCCACTGAGCATTGAGTCTCTCCAGCTACCCAAGGGGCCACCACATGTTATAGGGGGGGTCTGTTAGCCCCCCGCAGGCCCTCTAACTGAGCAGCGCCTTTAAGTTAAAGCCTCTTCTCTGAAATCATTTTGAAACGCGCGGTGCCACCCCTTACAGCCAATTAACAGTGATCCACCAAGGCAGCAGCCATGGGGAGAGAAATCACTGTTCATTTCAGCAGCAGCGATAGACCCAGAATAAGAGGCACATTACAGAGTAAGAGGCTTGTGTCCGATTGCCGAAAGCAAGACACCCCTCACAATGGAGCAGAGAACATCTGCCGGCTGGTCACGGCCGCCGCTGTAGCACAGGGACCCTGCTTTGACACTGCTGGTGAATCTGCAAACAAGTTACTTCAACTGGCTGAAACTAAAATGTCGAGCTGGGATTAAGGTCCTTGATCAGAGAGATATAATAATGTTAACCAAAAGCAAGGCCATGAGGACTACTGTTTACTACAAAATAACTGCATTCATTCTATCCATCTGCTTTCCCTAACTGCCTATCTAGCACAGCACTGCGGTGAGCCTGGAGGCAATCCAGGGACACAGGGAATTCAGAGGCAGCTGGAGCCCATTATGAATTCAATATGAACTTCATACCGCAAAGCGATTGGGAGGCTCGCACCGATACCCTGCAGCCACTTCACACGTGCCTCACCCGCATGCTGCCAGCGGCAACACAAAAGAGGGTGATGTCATGCTTACCCAATCACAAAGAGTCCTCCTGTAGCCCAAAACCGCCACCGAATACCGCCAGCCTCGTTAAGCCTTTCACTAATCGCAGGCATTATACTGTACGGCAGGGAGGTAATGAGAGGGAGTCAAGCTGCAGACAGGCCCAGGGAGGGGAGGAGGGGGAATGAGGAGCGCGATGTGGGAGAGCAGCGCGGGGCCGTATCACACGCAGAGGAGCCGGCGCTGCCGAACGAGACTCGAGAAAGCTCCTGGAAATGTAGGCGTCCATCGGCACAGCGCGACGGGGCATGAATGCAGGGCAGAGCCCTCTGTGTGATGCGGAAACCTGCCCGCATCACACAGGGAAACCAACAGCATTAATCAGAATTTATATATTATATATAAAAATCCATCAAACATGACTTTCACCCGTTACCTCCTCCTCAGCTGTCCGCACCCTGACTGTGGCTTTTCTGCATGTGCTGGAGTAACCGGGCAAAGATAAGAATGAAATGCGTTAAGGTGGCTTGGTTTGTCTTTCTTCGTGTTAAATTTAATGCCACGTTACCATGGGAACAGAAGATGCTGTGAGGGTCCCACTAAGGGTCCCCCCCGATTACTATTCAGAGACCTTTTATTGAAAACGCTCGCAGTACATCTTCAAGAGTCCCGCGTCTTTATGACACTGAGGGTCCATGTTCACTCTTCGCCAAGAGCAAGACTCAGCACCAGCCACTCGTGATCACACAGAATAAGCGGCACAGGGGTCAGCTGAGGTGTCACTCCACAGTCACAGGTAAGGGGAACTGCACAGGTCTTGCTGTGTAATGAGCTTCGACGTTTGGAACACTCCATGTAAACAGGCACAGTCTAAATGCTGCTGCTTCCACAGTACATGGACGTAGTCTGAAAACTATAAACAGGAAAAACCTGAGCAAAAAACATAATTAAAACCGTTTAAGGCCCAATCTGGTTCGGGAATTTAAAACTTTTTTCTGAACAATTATTCTATTGTCCATGTCCAGATTTCCATTGTGGATCAGCTGTTCTTACTCAGACAGGATCAGCTAATAAAACGTCAGACAGTGGCCTTGGCAAAAGCACAGCGATTAAGAGCCCTGCCAGTCTTACTGCTTTGGCCTGTCGTTTAAATAATGATAATGATAACGATAATGATAATGATAATGATAACGATAATGATAATGATAATGATGACGACATCATGTTTTGAAAGTTCACAGTTTGATTCCCGGGATGGTATTTGATGCAATACAGATATTGTATTGATATCAATGAAGCTGGCCAATGAACGGTCCACTCCAGGCCAGCGTGTGCTTATGCAGATCAATGCAGGACCTACAGGCAGAGTGAAGTGAACAGGACTCCTTTCCAACACTCACTACAGCCTGTAAAACGCGACAGAGGCTTGTGTGACGGTACATACATCCAAAGTGGCGTATGCTAGTCTTTACTGCGTCGGAGCTATGATCGGTGCTCTGCCAATGGAGCAGGGGGTCTTTCTAAATAGGGATAAAAAGGAAGGGGGGGCTGCACTGCACCTTGCCAGTGCCTGACAAAGTCTGTCCCACTGTTTCATATTAAACCGTCCTACTGAGAATGTTTCCGTTGAACATCAAAGAGTTGTAGCCGAGCTCCTTCGTATTGGTATTCATTCTCCACAGATTCTGCTGTGTAAAGAGGCACCATGCTGTGGAGAGCATGGGGGAGAGGGGTGGGGGGACAACATGCAGTGGTAGAGGGCAAGCTGGGGGGGTGGGCTTGTCCTGGGCCTTTACCTTCACCTTGGCCCCAGGCTGTAGGAGGTCCCCGACCGACACTTTATCCTGCTGCAGGCGCCTCTTGACCAGCTTGGAGCAGCAGATGTTGACGGAGCTGAGCACGTGCGAGGCGTTGTACTCGGAGAAGGTGCGGCAGTCGACGAGCAGCGTGCGGCCCGGGCCCCGCTGCAGAAGCCGGGCCAGCTGCTGGGCGTCCATCATCCGGCGAGGCTGCCGTCCCGAGGCCGCCGCGGATCCAGGAAGCACCAGGGCGCGCGGCATGGAAGACGGCCGCAGACACTGAGCCGGGCCATCCATGGCTTCCCTGGACAGGGCAGCGGAGAGAAGATTTCCCAACGGAAGTTATCACATGCCTGAGACACAGCTGTTGTAAAATTAAGAGGTATATGGATGATCCTGAACATGATACACCACTGACAGGAAGGTGATGGACGGACCATTTTTAAGGATTACACAAAAATAAAAGGCTTTGTCAAATTCACTATCTTGGCACCATGATGAGCTAATAAACAGGACTGTAAATGTAAATATGCCTTTCATGAAGACAGTAAAACAAGAGGCTGCAAGATTGTACATTACAGTACGTATTGTTCTTTAATGCATGCATGTATCAGCAGGGGTTTTAAGACATAAAATAAGAAAAGTCTCTGAAAGTCATCATGATTCCCTGCAGCCATCAAAGTTTGCGTAATTATCTGCTCAATAGCGTTCATAATTCTCCCGTTATCTTTAAAGTGAAAGAAGAAAACTTCGTTTAACCAGCTGAACACACCAGAATCTCATATCCTGATAGCAAGGTCACAGCTGCACCTCATATTGTTTTCGAATAACCAGCTGCGGTACGAAAAAAACCGCAAATAAAAAGGGAGCAAAGGTCACAAACGTAACACCATCCACGAACAGAGAGGAAGTGATCCACAAACGTGCAAAACCTGTTTCAGGTGCACAGATCGCTCTGTATTTTTGTGGATATAATTTTATACAATACAAATAAAAATACATAGTTGTGAACAGTGATATATTTGTGATTTTTTTTTTCTCTACAGATCAGCCCCATAATGAATTGGGGGGAAAAAATCTGCAAATGAATAGGAGGGAAGTAACAAATGTAACATGATCCAAAAATGTGAAAAACCCTTCTCACGTGTACAAATGTGGATACAGTGTTCCACAACACAAATAAAAGTACATATTTGTATTTTGGACAGTGATGTATTTGTGATTTTGCGATTCTACAGAACAGCTGTGGTATACGGATAAAAATAAAACATTTTTTGAAATAGCTTTGCACTTCCTTGCAATACTTTACTGTTACTAATTACTGTATTGTGTCTATTTAAATAACACAAGATAGAAATTATGGACTTAAGTATAAACCTATACAATACAGACATGTCCAGTTAAATGTGCTTTAAGCATTAAATTATATGGGGGACAATGCATACTATGTAATTTTCATATACTGTATGTGTTTTTAATCATATTTATTAACCCCTTCCCAGCCCTAACCTTAATTATAAGTAATCTAACAAAATACAAACCTTTTGAAATTTTTATTTTTTTCGATTGCAGTCACAGATTTTTATAAAACTGAATTTCCCCTTGTGGGGACCAAAGAAATGGAGCCAGCTACAGGCGCCGGACCTCCAGATGCCTGCAGAGGTCACTCTTTCTCCCTGCATCCCAGTGATGCTGACGGATGCTCAGATAAGCCCGATCATTTCCTAGGCTCGGTGGCCCGGAGAGGGCCGGTGTATGTGAGGAACCGGCAGTGCTGGCTGGCGTGCAGCTTGCACCCAAAAAGTTACAGAAGATACAAGAAAGTGGAGGACAGGAATAACCAGGCGGGATCAAGCCGCTGCTGAGTTCTGGACTCTCAGTTACTCTGGTTCTGTGAGCAGAAGCACAATTTGTTGACAATTAATGTTGAATAAAGCCATATACATAACCTTCAGATCAGATCAGACATACATACCCATCAGATCAGAGCAGATATACATACCCTTCAGATCAGATCAGATATATATACCCTTCAGATCAGATCAGATATATATACCCTTCAGATCAGAGCAGATATACATACCCTTCTCAGCATCTCGCAATTCTATTCACTTGCTGACTGTCTTTCATAATTAACGAGCATTTTTACAAAATTAAACCGTTAGTCATGGACTAAAAGAAAACACAAGATTTGTATTAAAAAGACTACTCATAACAACATGAAATGCAAAACAAACCTCAAAACAAAGTTTTTTTTTTTTTTTTTAGAGAATAAAGTACTGACTGAATTGTCTCCCTCAGAAACTGCTGCTTTTAACCATATCGTGTGCTGCTGGGTTGCCCTGTTGGGGTTGTGTCCAAGTCATTATCCAGTGTCCAAATCATAATGGGGCATATGGAAATACTATATGCTTTCATAAACAGTCATCAGGCAGCTTTTCTAAGCTGGGAACAGAGTGAAAAATGCATGGGACATGACAAAAATAAAGAGATATTGTACAAGCTTCAGAGCAGTCAGCTGGGACAGCTGCATTCATTCAGTATGACCTGTGACCTTTCACCCCTGCTGTGCCCTCCCCCCCGGCTAGATGATGTAATGCCAGAGGGAGCTCAGCTCTGGATATCCCAGCAAGCTTTGTGTCCAAAGCTCCCAGCTAGAAAGTGCAGAATGTGTGGTGGACCGAATCAACAGAAAGAATGTTGAAAATTCGGTTGAAATTCCCCTTAATTATCACAAGCTTGTTTGACCCATTGTACAATAAATACTTCTTAAATACAAGCTGATACGGAGTACCTCATCATGAGTAAAAATGATAATATTTTATGCACAATGAATGAAATTACCATTGAAGGTCAATGACTGCAGTTATTGACACAGAGGGATTGATAATAATCCTGTGTACT
>JAABNY020000008.1:24990603-25005766 GCA_015164015.2 Brevimyrus niger
AAACCATTATTATTATTATTATTATTATTATTATTATTATTATTATTATTTTCTTGAGAAGTTGATGATGCCAAACATCCCTCCCCTCCACATACACACATTTTTCTGTTAGCAGTGATCATTTATATTGCATTTTAGGATTTAATCATAACCACTCAGTGATATCAACAACTAATTAAAAGGGGATTTTGATGTTCTCATTATGATTGATACTTGAGATGCTTAAGGTTATCGTAATGAAATGTGAAAATGAACTCGGTGCCTCTTTTCTATGAATTTGTATGGCATGAGACAATGAGTCGGGCCATCGACAAATGACAGCTGTTTGAAGTTTTATGCGTGTATGTGTGGCATGTGCATGAGAAACAGTAATATCTGTGATCAGCAAGTATGTTCAATTAGAGTATTATAAATTAGATTTTATGGAATTTATATTGTCCATATTTTTTTATTTACCAGGTAATATTCCGAATAGTGTTTTGAATGTCTGTAAGCTGTATTGGTCTATCTAAAAGCTCTCTGTGTTATCTACATGTAGAGAGGAGGTTTTCATAAAAAAAGAGGCAAATGGAGGGTATGTAAATGAGTGGCTGACCGTAATGGCATCTTCTCAGTCAGTAACTGCAGCTCCAGTGAGGAGGAATCTCTCCAGTTCATGCAGCATTTGGAGGCTTTTACAGAGGACTGGTCAAAAAACATGAATCCCCAGAAAGCTTTTTTCTTCTTTAGGATTTCAAATGTATAACGTTCAATGTTTTGAATAATTCAGAAAACGATGAGTAAGGCTTTTAACCTGGGTTCTAAGGACAATATAAATGTGAAAGATCTGTTTTGGAAAGAAAAAAAAATATCTGATATGTAAAGAAAATGGTGTGCTAACACTTAGAGATGGTGTCATATACGCCTACACTGCACTGGAACGCATACCCCCACACGGCACTGGACCATATACCTCCACACTGGACTGGATCATATGTCCCCACACTGCACACTTTAAGTGCCTGCCTTTGCTCATTTCCTCAGTGAGTCATTGTGAATGTTACTGACTGTTTGTTACTCTGATCTACTGTCCAGTCTATAGTTTTTGCTTGGTTTCTTAGTTGTGCTTTTTATTGTTTTAGTGAATCCAGTGCTAGGCCTATTCCCTGTTTGTGTTCTGACCTCTTGTGGTCCTTTTGTCTCGTAGTTCTACCCTGTGTCCAGTTTGTTTAATAAACCCTTTTTTGACTTGGATCAACAGGAGGATGGCCACCTTCCTTGCCCCGCCTGCACCATGCCCCGCGTCCGTAACACTTGATAACATTAATTTCTGAGTGAATTGCAAACTTGGATCTACTTGTCGCAGTTTTTGTATCAGACGCCAATGGTACAGGAGGGAAGGAAAGCGTGCGACACGTTTGCATGGATACGTTACTGCCATGAGTGTGATGATGTGTAGCCAACAGCTGTTAGATAGTTTTGCAAGTAAAAAAGAAATAATGCAGTGACTTGCTATGTTAGTATTGTGCAAAATCAACTGCTGGTGAATTTGATTATCACTAATTATTAGTTATTTCAATCCTGGGTGTATTTATGCATTTTGTGGAAGTGGAAGGGCTCGAAGAATCCTCTGACCTTTCGTGTGTCCCACGTGTCAGTTAAAAGATATTGGGGTCTGAAATGAGGTTCCCCTTTGCAACCTTTGAATTTACATGTGGTCATTTTATTGTCATCTTCTTTCTGACCTTTGATTTCACAATTGTGAAGTGTAAACCATGCTGGGACAGGAGGCTGCTCTCGGTAATACTGACTTGCCCCCCTCCCGTTCCTGTTATCAGAACAGCACCTGGGTAGCGGGCCTAAAACGGGTGCTGCCTCGTTTCTTATCGGCTGACACTGAGACACGCAAAAAACACACTGGCCGCCGCAACACGGAAACATGCAAAATACAGCGGCCATTTTTAAAAAATTTTTTTTTGTGTATCGTGAAAAAGCTTCGCAACTTCCTCTTTTGAGTACAGCTACTGGGTCAAGTGCTTGAAAACTGATTCAAAGTTGGCAGTGCCTGCGCTGGTCCAGTATAGTCAGGGTTGCAGGTATCGTAAACATCTATGGGTCGATGCAGAAACATTCACCGATTGAGTTGACCCCTTCCTGCCCATCCATAGACTAATTTTACCATGGTACAACCTACTTCCAACAATAAGGGAAACAGAGAAAAGTTGGATTTTTTTTACCCATTAATAAATATCATCTTTATAAATATATCTCAGAAAACATTTGCCTCAAAAGGACAAAATGACAATGGAAGTTGCCCGTGGACAATTACATAGGAATATTTTTTAAGCTTGCTGAATTATCACAGAAAGCTGCAGACAAGGGTTTAGTGTAAGTGCATACTATATCGTTAGTATTAAAAAATATTTTTGGTAAAAATAACAAAGAACGGTGGAATCTGCACATCTGAGCTTGGCCTGTGCCCTCTGTTTGTGTCTCAGCAGCCAGCTTTGATTGTCTTTGCAGCCCTGCAATCCTGTATTTCTCACAGGCACTATTAGACTTTTCGGTGCCATTGATTTTGCATTTTCAATATTGTGCCCAATTATTATTAGCAAATCCTCATACCCACGGGGATTATGGACAGAACATGCAAATGGGGGACTGTGCTCTATTTTTAAGTTCATTGCATCAATGCAAAACAAGTGCCAAAAATGGGCTGCGCTAGTCTGCTGTACAGCCTCACCAGCTCAGCACGCTTCGTTCAGATCTTTGTTCATGCCACTTTCAGCTTCATGCCATCTTCCTCTTTTTTAAATAGCACACATTCGGGATTTACAAAGAATACCATACTTGAAGTTTAAATACTAAAATATGGGCTGTTTACTGTAAAAGCTTACGACTAGCAATATACTGTCACTGAGATGACCTTTATGTGGGATCACTTTTTTCATCAAATGCCACCTTTCACACATAGTAACCTTTACCCTTACTTTCCATAGCTGACTTTGAGATGGTTTTCAGTGAAATGATTGACTGAGTGTCTTTGAATCACACTGCCGCTCAAACAAATAGAAATGCAGGCTGGTACATACAGTACAGTATTCACTCAGTTGGGTCAGACAATCATTCATTTAGGTCAGTCCCCTTTCTGGTCCCAGCCTTAAATGGACCTTCCAAGACTTATCACTCATCTGTCAGTCTTTATGTAATCTTGTTCAGTATGTCAGTACCTCATGAGAATCCTGCTCCCTCTGCACTTAGAGTCGTTTCATTGAGGAAAATGTCTTTCTTGTGAATTTTGTTAAGGGATTGTGCCGGATCATGATGGACTGTGAAGTGCATTGTCAGCTTGATTACTAATCATGCAATGGGTGCCGTCCCACTTGTGCACAAGTGTTAAAAAAAAATACTGACCAGCCAATGCAGGCGAAACCAGCTGATAGGCCATTAATAGGAGAGAATGTATCTTCTTTCGGAAAAAGGAAACTGCTTGATTTTCCTCCTTCTGCCAAATATAACCTGCTGTCTTGTGTTGTAAAAATCCATATTACTGTATGTCTCCATTTCTGGTAACATGGGGGTTGTGGGAGATCCTCTTCAAAACATGTTTTAAATTCACAATTTGTGCTGTTATCAGTGATGATAAGTCAGCAGCTTTTGCGTGTTGTACGGCAGTGTGAATGATGCTATCATTTTCCCAGGCACACAGCTATGTGTTTTACTTTAGTATTGCCCTAAAATATGGGTTATGTGATAATGATTCATGTATTTTCACTTTATCAAGCAGGATGTTTTACTTGGTTTATGATAAGTCTGTCTTGTGCGACAGAACAACACAATTCAACACATTAGTAATCAAACACATCCTTTTAAGGAAAGAATATAATTCATTGTACTTTGTTAGCTTTTTCAAGATGAATGTGAAAATGAAGGATCTGTAGATATTGTCATTACATTTCTTATATTCGTTTTGAAAAAAATAAGGGACACTTGTCATTAATCCGTGTTTCCACAAGTATAAGCACAATGCAAGTCTTAGTTGATAGAACAGGCTAGTTAATTCACTTGGTTCTATGCTTTTGTTGTAGCTTTTGGTAGTTTGTTGTGTGTTTTACAACAGTGTTTCACCACAAAATACGTTTCCTGTTGGTGAAATTACTCGAGAAGGCAGTCGCATTTGGCCTTGAGCTCATACTACATACTAACTTTTTCCATTGCAGAAATTCATTTCAAGTGCCAGCATGAGCCTCCTCTTTAAAGTGTCCCTTTGCAGACCTGGGGCGGTTTGATGTTAACTTTGATCAGACAGAAGAAGAGAGAACTCAGGAGAAGCATATTGATTCTGTGTATTGATTTCATAAACAAGGCATCCCAGTCCAATGGAAAACAAAACGTTCTTCAATCTTCAGAAAGTCTATATGTCAATAGACATTGTTATGTCAGGAACTTGGGTATGTCCACATGCAGGTGCTACAGAAAGGCAAAGGTCTCAGTGATTTTTTTCCTGTGTGAGTTCTTGTGCATCATCATTCATCATCACTGAAATGAACATTAGTTGTGTTTTCTTCTCTGTGGTAGTTGGGCACTGGCCCGTCGTGATGTCCTGATACCATCGATGGAAACGATTGTAACTCTTCCTATCAGTAATGGTCAGTTAGGTGGCAGATAAAAATGGTCAAAATTTTAACTGCCAATTTTTTTAAGCTCCAGTTCTGTACTGGTATCCTCAAAAGGAGAAGCTTCTTAATAGTCCAGCTAGGGCAGCAGTCACTCTGTAGACAGAGATGAGGCTTCTCCTCTACAGGTTCGGGGCTCTGCGTCTGTCGTTCTGAGAGGAGCCGCACGCGGCTCACGGGATGTAGGTTTCCGACCCCTGACCTAGTCTGTGTGTGATAGACTCTGATAGACTCCTTGGTACCTGTTCTGAATATATGGTATGAAAATCAATGGATGGATGGATCGAAGATGGTTGATTGTATCATTTAAGCTGGAGATCAGACTTCATAGATGCTAGCATTACACAGCAAGCATTTTTTTTGTATATATTGACCTGGGGGGGGGGGGGTCACGTCCCTAAGGAAAGCTTGAAGATGGCTTAATATCACATGAGAAGGACACTTGGTAACAGGCAAGGCACCATCTATCTGCAGCCTGGGAAAGCTGGGGCAGAGACATGAGACTCGCAGCTCTTTTTGAGGCAGAGAGGTAGGTGACGGCGGCACACAGCTGCCAAGAGCCTCTGCCACTCGCACACTAATGCAAGTCAGAGAATGAAGGCTGAGCATGAAGCGTGACGACTGTTCAATTACAGTATAGCAGATACACATCCGCCGGTTGGTGTAAAACCCCAGCTGGATCTGACGAGAAGCAGTGCAAACATCACCTTTGATTCCCATAGTGCTCCAGTAGCTCTGGTGTTCTGAAGATACCCACAGAGGCCGGGGCATGGGCGGGGGGCAGGGGGGGTTAGGGTTTGGATGTGATGATGTTTCATCCAAAACTGTGCTCAAATACTGTGCTTTGTGTCATGTGGAATGTGTAGTGGATCTATGATCATATAGCAGCCCTGTGGTTATCCTGGGTTATTCCCTGTCTAAAACAGGCAGGTATAGAGAATGGGTGGATGGATGGAGGGATGGATAGATGGATAGATTAATATTAACCTGTACACTGCTCCTGTACATATCCACAATCAGTGTGTGCATGTGTTTTATTTGCCATTAAAAAGGCGCCACCTAAAAAAGTAAAACGCTCCGTTTTCTGTGTATTTCTGTTCACCTCCTTTCAAAATAAAACACAGGATTTTTTTCATGTCCCACATCAACTCTGTGCTCTTATTGAGCATGTGTGATGTGAGGATCTTGCGGGACACACAGAGTGCTTGTTCTCTGGAGTCATTTCATTCAGTGGAACTGAGGACAATAACAGGACTGACTGCTCTCGGTGTGGGAGGGACAGTGCAGAGTGCGCAGGCTGACGGCTGCAGCTGCCGGCCTGAACCAGGCAGGGAGGGAGACGTCTCACCATTTACAGCCACTGAATGTTCAGCCTTCAACTGCGTATGTCTCCATTGGATCAGAGGGGACCTGTAAGTGGGTGGGGAGGGGGGAGGATTGCCTTTAAATTCATATTATTGCTTCTGTTTATCATAAAACCAACCATAGGGTCAGTGGCCTGGCTTTTTCCCATCCATCACGAAATGCATGTTTGGCTCGCTTCAGAACTGTGGTGCGGCCTGTTCGTGATTGATTGATCATTCATTCTTTTTTTGTTTACTACAGTGCCGGAAATACAAAGAGACATGCAGCTTGGCTCCAGGGTTCTACACATCATATTGTGTAGAAGAGACCTAGTAACACTTTACTTAAGGCCATGTTTTTAGTTATTTATAAACACATTCATAATGCATTATAATGCATTCATAAAGCATTATAAACATGGCTATGAGTATGCAAAAAAAAATGCATCGCCATGATTATTATGCATTATGAATGCTTTATGAAGCTCTCAATTATAATCCACTACAGACACCTTTATAATACAGTATAAAGCATCCATAATGCTTATACTGACATTAGTATTACTGCATTATGAAAGCATCTATAGTGCAGTAAAAATGACAGCTTTATAATAAGCATTCATAATGCATCAGGCACATGGCAATACCGTATTCTGCCTTTTAATAAATTTTTATAGCCGTGTATATACTGGTTTATGAATGCATTATTTGTTATGAATGTGTTTTAGAAGCTACTAAAAGCAAAATGTTACTTTAGACACGGCAAATGATATTATGTCAACTATTTATATACATGCCAATAATTCAATGATTGACTGTACAGACCTGCTTTGCAAAGGAGCAACAGCATCGCAGTGGCTCAGCTGGTCATGCTGTGGAGCCTCACGCTGAGGGTTGTGGGTTTGAATGTGCTGACTTCCTATCCAATGTGATGGGCCAAGTTTCATAATACAAAAAAATGTTTAAATGTTCATAGAAGGTTAAGAATAAGAAAGAAGCAGCAGAGTCTATTTTGATTATATGGTTAAGAGGAAATTAAGTAGAATTTTAAACTGCTGTAAATCAGCAAAATTTGTACTCAGTTGTTAAACAAAGTACATTTTTCCCTCTCCTCCAAATGTGACCCTTAATAGCTCTTTTGGGAGGTTCCCAGTTTATCCATTGACCTCATTCTCCTCTGTTTCCTTTGCCTTTCATGCTATCATTTCTGTGCCAGTCTGTTGTGGAGAAAAACGTACATATGCGGTGCTCAGGGCTGCAAATTAAGCTCGTCACTCACCTGAGGCAAGTTACTTAGTAAAACAAAGGGCAAGTTCAACACACTGGCAGCAGCAGCATAGGAACTGGGGGGGCAGCGCGTTGTGTCCCCCCTTAATTTTTTATTTGGATTCATTCATCCCCTCTGATAAACAGACCTTTGTATTTAAATTATTTAGTTGTTCCCCCACGTCCCTGTAGTCTTCTGCACTAGTGCCTGGTGGTGTTGCTTCCATTATTGTTAGGATTAGGGTTAGTTTGTTTAAACCCACCACTAGGCTGGACTGACCAACGATTAAAAAGTACTGGAATAATAATGAAAATAAGGCTCCCAACTTATTTTGGACGCGTAACATAAACAAAGGGTAAATGCAAGAAGCTGAACAGCATCCCCCTGAGGCAGCTCAACTGGCTATAGCAAAAAGTTCCACCCATAATAATGAATATTATATTTCTAATTCACATAATACTATATTGTCTCAATATAATGCAGACAGGCTTGTGGTCTTATATCTGAAATGTTCTGTTAAACTTATGGCAAAAATTTGACATTTGGTGGAGGATCTCTTGGTCAAACCTGCATTGTCCCTGCGTCAAGGGCTGGTTTTCGATGATGAAAACTGTCTTTGAAAATCTTATATGAGATGAGAAATCCTCATTTCTTTGGCAAAAGTGCCTAAAGTATCACGACAAGGATTTTCATTCTATAGCAATTACTTTACCATGGGTAATGATGACCATCACATTGTTGTGTGTGAATTATATTGTTATAATGAATGAAGTTCATCCCTGTCTGATGAAGACTCTTTTGATTAATAGACCATTACACAGTTTTAAGTTAGACCCTGGCATCCCGTTCGTCTCCCTTGTGGAACTTTGGGTTGGGGGGTGAATATAAAACACATTATCTTAGTTTGTTTTGTTTATCTTTTTTTCCTCCACACTTCTTAACTTGTGTAAAAATTAAAAAGTATATTTTAACACTGAAGGTCAGTTACAACAAGTACAAACAAAAACTCACATCTTCTAGTAGAAGTTGCTGTTATTTTATTTGATATTAATTCATTTGCTGTCTTTTTGCTTTTATTTTATTTAATATTAATTAATTTGCTGTCTTTTTTTTCTAGATCTCATATTTGGAAGGCGGTAAGTGATTCTCAAACAATTCTCTCATCTAAATATATGTTTGTGTGTATTTAAAAATGTTTTAAATATTCTTCATTTCAGAATATGTACAATTTTCCTCTTGTTTTTTTTGTTTAGATAACACAGATTGGGGTATATTACTAGTGCGGTCATAATATTTAAAAAGTGAAAGTATTGTGGTGTGTTTTGAATGAAATTCTTTAATTTGCAAAATTGTGAAAAACAAACACGACCAATTTAAAATCAAATGTCCCCACAAAGTAATACAAGCACGACCCCCACACACTTAAAATACAAGATCTCTTCTTGAACCTCCTGTTTCACACATACAGGGCCTGATGTGATCAGCAACCTCACTGATACCCAAACCAGCAGTCTTTGAATTACAAGTGCACTCCCCTAACCATTAGGCCACCACTGCCCCTATAGAGGCGCTGTTGTGTGCATGTGCACAAGCTATGAGGCTCACCAGCACGTTCTAATATGATCGTAATGTGTGAATTTCCCGCTTTCTTACAGTATGGTGCCTAACCAGGACAAACTCAAAGAAACTGTTTTTTGGCTAGATGCTTAAAAATGAGAACCATGTCTATAATTGGAAAGGCCTAGTTCACCAGTCAGTTATCACTTTTACACAGGCACAGTGGCTATAAAAATGCCTAAGTTTAGCTGATAGAAATTAATCTAGATTTTTCATATATGACTAACCATGGAACGCCACTGCCTGAACATGCCTGTTGAAATTGACTAGAATGCCACTAGCAGGCCAGCAAGTTAATTCACATGTTGTAGAGCTCATATTTTATATACACAAAATACAATCTCTCAAAGTATTTTGTTGTAAATTGCATCATATTTTTTTCGTCCAGCAAAATACAAATGAAAATACTCAAAAGTAACTAAATACATATTTCAAATACATTGAATTGAAATGCTGCTCATGTCTGATAAACTTCAACATGCAAGTGGGGTGTGCAGGAGGTAAAGGATTCTAAAGGGTTCTAAAGGGTTCTATTTCCAATAAACCCAGTCTGTTCCTACAATAACAGTTTTAATGAAATATATTTACAGAATAATTTTGGTCAGTCGTTTAGTGTCTGATATTGAGAGCTTGTTTTTAATACATAAAAATACAAAAGTCTTGGGCGATGGTGGTGCAGGAGGTAGTGCTACCGTTCGGCAACCAGAGGGTTGCTGGTTCGAGCTCTGGGCCCTCCTGTCCCCATTGAAGTGTCCTTGAGCAAGACACTAAACCCCAAATTGCTCCCAGTATGCTGGTAGGCACCTTGCATGGCAGCCTCTGTCACCGGTGTGGGTATGAATAGGTGAATGCAAGGCATGTATTGTAAAGCGCTATTTAAATGCAGTCCATTTGCCATTTGCTTAGAATGTTTGATTGTTAACCAATGAAACATAGTATAGTAATAGTATAGAATAGAATTTCCATCAAGCTCAGTAGATTTTTTATTTTTTTTTAACCATGCCACCTTCAGCAGTGGAAAATTTGGGTGTTTTAATGGAAATGGTTTCTCTCATAATGCTATTTTTTTTTGATACAGCATTGGCAGATGTGACCAGTAACCCCACTGTTACTGGCGTCACAACATCCTCCGTGTCTTTTAGCTGGAGTGTCCCTCAAAAAGATGTTGGAGCAGGTAATCTTCAGGAAGCATTCATTAACATAATGAATCTAACAGCTGGAACACAGTACACATTCACAATCACTGCAGTTGGTGTGGATAACAGCACAAATGGAGCAGCTGTTTGTAAAGTTCAATTCACAAGAATGTCCGTGTAATAAAATGTCATACTGAAGTAAATATACTGCATGGAGTGTAAACACAGCAGGAATGTACATAATTGATTTAGTGGGGATCCTTGTTTTTGCATTGTTGTTTGTCACTGCTTCTTTTCTTGAAGTTGAAGACTAGTATCAGGAAGTTGCTTTTGACCAGTGTTTCTGAAATTAGTCCTCAGCAACCCCCAGACATTCCACATTTTAGCTCCCACCCTGACCTTTACTGAGTGCTGGGAGGGTGCAAAAATGTGGATGTATGGGGGTCCCGCAAGGACCAGGTTGACGAACACTGCAAACTATTTTTAATCATTTTGGGATGTAAAAAAATTGTTGCATGGAGATCTTGTTTCGAATGATCAATGAGATAGATGTTGAACAGAGCGAAGAGTGACCAGCTAATCCACGTCGATGATGTAGAATCCAGTCATTTGTTTCTCACTGCACCATGTTCTCTTACACGGGCAGGGCCTGTTGCGGTGGGTAATCTTTCTGCAACTCTAGTCACAACATCATCTGTGTCTCTGCGCTGGATCCCACCGCCTGGAAAACCCACGTCTTACCTAGCTGAGTGGAAAGAGGGCGCCATATGCAAGAATAAATCGACAACATCACCATCCATCGATATAACAGATCTGACTCCTGGAACTCAGTACACATTTACAGTAATCCCGATTCTTGATGGTAATCTGAAAGGTGCCCCTGGAAATTTCTCTCAATTTACAAGTAAGTCATGGTTACAAATCATCAGTAATTATGAAGGAATACCAATATTGTACCAACGGTTATGTAGTAGCTATGAATCAACTTTGCCTGACTGGACGAAAAGATGATTGAGAAATCTGGTTTCACGGTGTTTTTAAGACACAGAGAACCTTTATGAAGTTGAATAAATGTAAATATGCATTTATATTAGAAACGTGACATCACAAATAAGAATTTAATTGGTTTGGTAAAGTAGATCTCGCTAGCTGTTAGCTCCCATGCATTATCAGGAAACAATGGGACAAATCAGTCCTTGTTACTGTTCGCTATCTAGTCTTTCTTTTACTAAATTGAGAAAAAAAATACAAATTTGAAAAAAATCAAAAGTGGTATTTCTCTTTATAATGCTGATGGATCGTCTGTGTCCATTATTAAAATTATTTTCAAAACAATATGGCATAAGTGGGGTATGTAAAATATTCAAACCTCATTTATTCAGACCCACCCTGCCCCATCCAAGAATATGGTAAAGAAATGTACCAAGGTCAAATCTCCAATCCCTCTTTCCTCCAATCCCCTCTCTTGCACTCAGAGGGCCTGATGTGATCAGGAACCTCAATGTTACCCAACCCACAACGTCCCCTGTTCAGGGAAGCCACTCCTTTCATAGAGTAGAATGTTGACAGTATAACTAAGAATAAGACTACAAATCAGACATAGTAGCACTGGCTTCTGGAACTCAGTATATATTTAGACTTCTACCGATCGCTGCAGATAGTAAAACTGAGGGAGCTGCTGTGAGTATGGCACAGTATGCAAGTGAGTATTTTATCTTCTGAAATGAGGCATCTTTCAGCCATGGAATTGGCAGTTCTACATTACGCAGATCATAAACCTGTTGTATGTAAAGCTCAGGATTAATACTGAAAGAGTAGGAGCAATTCTTGCCGGGGTTTCTAAATATAGCCTATTTTCTGAAAAGTTATTTCTGTTGTCCCAGTGTGCTGACCCATTTAGGGTTTCTTCTGTGTCAGTGCCATGAACGTGACTCCAACCTTTCACCCCTACATAGCCTGGACAACCTGAGAACATCTCTGCTGTAAATCAGCAGAACAATAGTCTGAATGTCTCGTGGAGCTCCCCGCCAGGAACTGTGATGCAGTATGAAGTGACAGTCACAAACTGCAAATATACCTTTACAAGGAACTCCACTGCACAAAGAAATTATACAACCCTGCGGGAATTAGAAGCTGGAGTAATGTACAATCTCAGTGTGACCTCCATCAGTGGGCCATTCAGAAATACGTCCAATATCGTCCAAGTTGCTACTAGTAAATAATATCAAGCCTGTCTTTCCATATAGCCTAATGGTTGCATGTTTCAATGCAAAAAAAATATCTTATCCATATCTCCTACTCTTTGTAAACGTTTAAACTTGATTATTTCATGTGTGTTTCTGCATCACAGGACCCAACCCACCCGGAGCTATAAAAATAGTAGAGAAAACCAACGACTCCATTTCACTTTCCTGGGACGTGCCGGTTATGGGAGCAGCCGCAGAAGTTAACTACAGTGTAGCGTGCACATCTAGCCCGAATGCATATCCCCAGCCCATGCTGGTGTCACAGAACCAGGTTAAATTTTCAGGACTGACTTCAGGGACACTGTACTACATCTCAGTGGAAACTGTGGGACCGCAGAACCTAAGGAGCCCAAATGTCTCCCAAAATGAGGCCACATGTAAGTTAACACTGTAATGATTAAGGGCTCATATCAGCTTTAGAGGCGATCAGTCAGGCAGGCCTGCTTGTGTTTTTTTGATGGTTGTTGGCAATTATATTTATTTCTAACCTCTGTAATCAATCATTTTCAATTTCCAGTGGTGTCCAGTAATATCTTGCTCAGTGTTCTGTCGTTTATCTCACTTTCATAGTTTTTGCTTTTTAACTAACAGTGATGAAATAGCAGTGCAACTAATATCCTGCACTGTACAATTGCACCCACATGTGATTGTATATTGATACACACCCACACATACACCCACATATGCAAGAAAACGTCATATCTTTGATTCGTCAAATTATTCTCTTCTAGCGGTTCAAATTCAAGGCATTCTTTATACAGTACAAGGGACATTAAATACTGCTCTGTTTTGTGGGATGAAAATGTTAACTAGGGCATTGAAGTTAAATGACTTGAATTTGACTCTCCCATCACCACGCAACCAGTTAATAGGATGTCAGGCATGCAAAAAAATTATTATTCATACATGCATGTATCTTTATATACAGCTCTGAAAAAAATAAGAGACTACAGCATAATATTTTGTTTCACTCTGCTTTTTTTCACTCATTTCTCAATTTTTTTGCAAACCGCAGCCTGTTTCTTCCCTGTTTCTCATTAATGAAAGGCTTCTTCCTTGCTTTATGGGATTTCAGTCCTGCTTCTAGGAGCCTGATATGAACTGTCCTAACAGTGAACTTCACACCTGCACTTAATAATTCCCATTCCTTTTGAAGGTCACTTGAGGTCATCCTCTGATTCATGAGAAACTGTTGGATAAGTTGCTGGACATCTCTGCCATTATAAAGTCACTTCCACCCTGGTTTCTATTTGTTCACAGTGTCTCCAGCTTCACACTTTGTGTGCTGTCGTCTTAGAAGTTTTGTTCCTGGAACCATACAGGCCTTCCCCTATGTAGTTCCCTGTGTTGTTCAGGCCCTCCCCTACCTAGTTCCCTATGTCATTCAGGCCCTCCCCTACCTAGTTCCCTGTGCCGTACAGGCCCTCCCCTACCTAGTTCCCTATGCCATTCAGGCCCTCCCCTGCCTAGTGCCCTATGCTGTACAGGCCCTCCTCTACCTATAAAGGCGACAAAGGCAGCAGCTAGGCTTTGGATGATTGGTTAGAAGGTGGACAATGATGTTCTTATAAATGCTTTCTGTCATTGATTTCCTTCTGATAGTGCCCAATCCAGTGCAAAACCTCAAAGCCAGCAGGAAATCTGTCAGTTCTGTGACGCTTGAATGGGAGAGTCCTGTTGGTGCTCAGTCAAATTTTACATACAGAGTCAATATCACCTCAAATGGTTCTATAACAAGTCAAATAACATCAATGAACCAAGCCAACATCACAGGCCTCAATCCAGGCACTAAGTACAACTGCTCTGTTACTACGATTGGCTCAAAAGACACATATGGCCCCCCCTTATTCACGTTTTGCCAGACAAGTAAGTAACACAGCCTTGACGATACACTTCATTGTGCGTCTGTATAAGTAAAAGTATAATTTGGTAACTTTTCTTCTGCTATAGAACCCATGCCAATTGACAAGCTTTCAGCTATAGCTGTTAACACCACGGCTGCAAGTTTAATGTGGTCCAGCTCAGATTATGAAGAAAATACCTATTATCTTGTCTTCAACCCATGGAACCAGACTATGATGCAGAATACAACAAACAAGAGCATTAGCATATCAGACCTCACACCTGGCACCAGTTACACCATTGGGGTTAAAGCAGTTGTGAATGGGGCTGCATCTGATCCAACCACGATCTCTATTCTCACAAGTATTGTTACCATATTATTATACATTTTTGACCTTTCTAAAGCCATGTCAGTGTTTTCTAATGTCTATTGCCATCTTTATTACTTTTTAGAACCAGAGAAAGCAAAGAATGTAACAGTTATCGGAACAACAACCAGTCTGACTGTGACTTGGAACAGGCCCGAAGGACATGTGACATCCTACATCATTGACATCTACAATGGGAGCTCACCACTGTCCAATCAGACAGTATTTAACAACTCAGCTGTATTTGCTAACCTGAAGCCAGGGAGGCTCTACAGCATCAAACTCACCACGCTCAGTGGAGCTTTACAAGGGGAACCACAGATGATCAAATGTTCAACCTGTGAGTTGCTGAGCCGTCATTCAATCTCTGCAGTATCAGTAGCATTTCCATGTTTTTCTGGATTCTTGAGGATATTTTGGTAGATTTTAATATTTAATAGTTAATATTTAATATTTAACTTGACCATTCCTTGATTTAAAGGTTAAGTGCTCCTTTGTAATCACTGCAACTTGGTACTGGATAAACAATATAGGAGATTGACTGATGGATGGATGTGTGGAATAACAGATAATCTGATAAATGCAAGAATAACTTCTGATTCAAAATAGTATATGAATTTTCAGTATGTGCTACACATTTGGAATTTTGTCAGTGCTAGGCATTATATTATATTATGTTATATTATATT
>JAABNY020000008.1:25005780-25016947 GCA_015164015.2 Brevimyrus niger
ATTATACACAACAAATGCAATGCTCAAGCTTTCTTAATATATGACTTATTATTTTGTTTTTTGAAATTCAGATTATACTGTAAACTTCATTATATTAACATGTTATTGTAGATCCCAGTCCACCCAGTTTCATCAAAGTTGAAGGTGCAACGACCAGTTCCATTAACATCAGCTGGGGCAGACCGTCTGACATGGATGGGGACCAGTATACATATATTGTTTCCTACCAGGGCATTGCTGAAATTAAAATGGCTTCCACTGACACCTCTTTCATGCTGGGAAATCTGACATCAGGGACGCACTACAATATCTCTGTGGTAATGGTTGGACCAATGAGCTATAAGAGCACGCCACAGACTGTGTCAAGCTGTACAAGTGAGTGTCACAAGCTAGACATGTATGGTATTATAGTTATTGCTGATTAGTGTGCAATATTCTCACTGTAATTACTTAACTGGTAAAAGGGTATCCAATTAGATATTTAACATTTGTATGGGCTTACAATACGCTAAAAATGAAAAGTTCTATTATTTCTTCCTCCAAGGAGTCAGCTCTGTGAAAAATCTGCAAGCAACAGAGATTACAACTTCTAACGTGACACTGGTTTGGGAGTCTCCCAATTCTGGGAAGAGTTATGAGTACTTTGTGACGACAAAGTCCCTGACCCAAGTGACCAACTTCACTGTGAACAGACCAGATGCCAGCATCACAAACCTTCAGTCTGGTAGCAATTATACGTTTGATGTCACAGTTACCCTGCAGGGTTTTTGTGAATCTGCTGCCAAATCCATCTCGTTATTCACAAGTGAGTTTATTGAAATACTCTGCATTTTCCAGCAGTAATAGTTTAAATTCATAGTATTGCTTTTCGACTTTTTGAATTCAATAAATTATCAAAATGTTTGCCTACATCAGAAATAAACTTGTTTTTCAGGACCATATCCCATTGATGACTTGAAGTCCGAGGCAATTAATGAATCGGTGGTGTATTTGAACTGGACTAGACCACTGGAGTACAAAGACAGCTACACTTACACAGTTCAGATTTCGGGGTGCACATCTAATGCGAAGAATCAGTCAGTGCAGCAAGAACAAGCCTACATTTATGATCTGATCCCGGGGACCAACTGCTCCCTCCTTATTTACAGCAGGGCGTCCAGTGGCATCGAAGGATGGCCACTCTCCACATCTCAGTACACAAGTATGCATCTTCTTCCTTTATTTGCTTGTTACTGGTCTGAAAACACAGGATCACCCTAGATGCCTGCTTTGAATTTTTCCAGTCTATGAGTCAAGGCCTTGAGGGGAATTTTACGTTTTCTTTCACTTCCTGCTCAGCAGAGAAGCACGCATGAGTGTCTTTCCATGATGTATGTCTTCATTTCAGTTATTGTTTATCACACACAGAGCCTGAAAAGGTATCACCAGCGGTGTCAAATGAACATAAAAATAATTCCATCAATGTGACCTGGGATCCTCCAAGGGGCAACATAGAAAAATATGTGGTCGCCCTATATAATCCTCAAGGACCAAACTCGACGCAGGAACTAAACAGCACTGCTCGATCCTGTCTGTTCATCAACCTGAAAGCAGGACGTAAATATACAGTCACAGTGAGAACAAGGAGTGGACCCTTTGCAGAGGAATCACTGGCAGCGTCAGTCGCAACCTGTAAGTATCCAGCAGTGATCTGCAGTGTCTATCAGTCATTTGGAGACACCAGGCATTGATTTCTTAGCATAGAAATGGTCAAAGATTTATTGGTAATACTTCACTTGAAGGGGCGCAAATAATATAATATTTAGCTATTATTTAGGTATTATTGTACCACACACTAAGTCTTCTGTTGCATTCCATTTGAACTAGGAAGTAGGAATTTTTGAGATCCTAGTTGGATCTCAGAAATTGGTTGTACACACAGTACTGCCCAACCACTATCTGTGGACATGTAAAATACAGAGTAATGCATTGATATCAACTAATAATGCTAACAATGGCTAAGACTGTCCCTGGCTAAAACTGGGGCATGTTTCTTGCTTAGCTGCATAATTGTCAGATTTAATGTAGTCTGGGTTAAATGTAACTGAACAAAGACGAAGGCCATTTAAACTGGGGTAACATAAATCTGACAAGTTGTCCGGCTAAGCAAGAAATCCAGCTGTTATTGCTAAAAGGCTGTCTAATATTTTGCACTGGAATGCAGTGAGCTTGAATGGGACATCATTCCTAGCTCCCACTTCCATCCTCCAAGGTTAATGGAATGCAGCACTACATACTGATCTCATGCTTATCTCAAGCAGTTACTGTATTTGTTACTGTATCTGTTAATTCTGCCGGTCTTTGTGAACTACTGAAGGAACTGCTGAAGGAACAAGTAATGATTAAGTGTTATACTGTTATACCGATCTCATGTTTCCTCATTGTTAATTTTTTGTTCATATATTGTTAAGTATTTGTTCATGATTTACCAAATATTTGTGCCCCCTCAAGTAAAGTGTCATTAAATGAATGGTCCTAATTTCTTGTAAATATTCAGTGTCAGAGTTAATATTCAAAATACATTAGTAGCAGGCATTTACTCAGACAAATACCATTGCTGAAATGACATTGTTACTCTTACAGATCCAAACAAACCTGGAGATATCACAATAGCAGACAAGAATACTAGCTCAATTGCTTTAGCATGGAGCAGTCCGCTGGACAGTGATGGCTTTACTAACTATTACATGGTGAAATATCAGTCTGCTGTGTACAACCACACAATTAAAACCAATACAAGCAGCAGTGTCCTGAAGGGACTGGCTTCCGGAACCTCGTACAATATCTCTGTGGCTACAGTAGGACCAGGGGAGCTGGAGAGTGCACCAGCTACAGTGGACTTGGTCACAACCAGTACGTGTCCAATGGTAACTCAAAGAACTGTGGAATAAATCCAGAAAGCTGGATGCATCATATCATATTTATTTATTAATTTATTTTTTGGGGGGGTGGGGGTGGTGTCTGTTATTCTGCTTTTTGAATATCAAAAGTTTTATTCAATCCAATGTAACAATTCCACATTTTCTGGTCTCATATTAAATCAGGGAAATATTGTAGGGCTTGGCAGACCCAGGAATCACAGTGGGTGGGGATGAGATGAGGGGAGACGATTTCAAACAAGATGGTCCGTCAGCTGGAGCCCTTAAAGGGACTGCACACATATAATAACCACAGTCCAACACATACAGTATAACAGGGAAGCACCAGGAGGTCTGATACTGGACTGTAAGACACACACACAGTAACTTTTACACAGGGGGCACGGAGACAAGCGAATAACTGGCACAGATCGGCTAAACACACTTACATACACCGGAGACACAGCACAACTATCTACAAGAGCAAATACACACAGGGGCTATTTACACTCGAAGTATATTGGCAAATGCAAATGGCCCCCAATATGTGGGGCAATCTCACTATAATCTCAGCCATCTTTATTTTATCTATTGATTGTAAAAGATATATAAAATGAGACTGGGAGTTAATCCCTCTTTTATAATATTTTTTTGGTTTGAATAGGACCAGAAAACGTTCAATCACTGCAAATTCAGTCTGTGTTTCGTGAAGAGGTTGTGCTCAAATGGAGTGCCCCAACTGATTTTAAAAATGGGTACTACTATAGAGTGACAACAAGCAGCACAGATTATATGAACAACAGAACAACGCTGAATGCGACTTATGTGGCAGCCGATTTATTGCCAGGAACTGAGTATAATTTCAGTGTAACGACGCTGACTCTGGATGGGACAGAGTCCTCACATGCAGTGGTATCCTCCTGTACAGGTGAGTGCCCTCCTTGTTTTAGCAAAGTTAGCGAAATGGGTGATTCACATTCTTGGGATATACACAAAGTATCCATGAGAAGTGTGTTTGAAAGTCAATATAGATTTTTTGAAACAATAATGTTTCATTGTTAATGCCAGTCTTCCAATGCAGCTTGGTAGTTGACTGGGTAATGTAGTTCTGTTGCCCCTTACTGTCAGGAATGTGGGTTCTTGGCCTTAACAGTGTGTGATTTAGCATGTTGTCTATGTTGTTTGGGGGGCCAGCTGGTGTCTCCTTTGTGAGTGAACGTGTGCCCTGCTGTGGTCGGGAATCTGGTCCTGGCTTTGGTCCTTGCTCCCCATAAATCTGTTCCATAAGCAGGCATAAGTCATGGATGGATGTTCATTTTTTGTTAGTTTGTTGTTATTCCCGTGTTTCACAGATGCAGCTCCAGTCACAAACATCAGCTGCCAGGGCCCAGACCTCACTCTGCCTCTCCTTGAAGTGCAGTGGAGCCCCCCCAAAGGCTTAAACAAAGGCTTTGAAATCAACATAGCAGATAAACCCAATGAGACTCTTTCAAATTTTACTTCCAACTGTACACACATCCTAGAAAATCTCTCTTACAACACAAATTACACGGTGAACATCCTAACTCATGGGTGTGGGAAAAGCAGCCCCATCACTGCTGTATCTTGTAAGACGGGAATTACAGGTATGCACTCATTTATTCAAACTTTGTACCCCTGTAAAGAAAAACCGATTACATTATTTTACCCATGAAAGTCCATCTCTGTAAGTCATGTGACATTTCCTTATATGGATGTGATACATTTCTGCCTTCATCAGCTTGCAAGTTATATGGTGTAGGTGTTCTCAAACTTTGACTATTCTTTTTTTTCCCCAAGTTCCATTGATACCAGATATAAAGGACTATATCCGAGTTACTGATGTGGAGCATGATCGATTTACTTTGGACCTGAACCCTGGGCTTTTTACTGGCAGTAAAGGACCCATTGTCAGTTATGGTGTACTTGTTACATCTAATGAGAGGAGTACGTTTTAAGTTCGAGTCATTTATTTTATTAATATATTAATCCTTCATTCTTATTCCTGAGTGATACCATGTCATTTCTTTTCTTCAGGTATTATTGATGGAAACTCATCCTCTTTTAAAAAGTACCTAAGCAACACATATGAGGATTATGAGAATAGAAATGAGGATGCTTATCTAGCAACCCTTAGAGAAATATATCAAGGAGGCATAACTTCAATTGTCATCGGTGACAACACAGAATGGGGGAGATATATTAATGGACCACTTAAATCCAAGGGAAGCTACAGGTAAATACAATCATATCTTACCATAGTAGACAAAATAAAATCTAGTGGGTATTGGGAGGACGATTACCAGATAAAGAACAGCAGTAACCCAACACTGAAACAATGTCACTATGCTTTACAGGTTTGCCATCGTTATGTTTACTCGACTGGAGAAAGATGGTGAATTTATAGATAGTTTAAAATCCTATGTCTCAATATCACCTTTTTATGAGACAGAAATAAATCTTCCAGAAAATCCAGGTACAGAGTGCAAGTCATTGTCTTGCTTTGTGTTGCATAAACCCCAACTTTAATATCAAAGAGCGTCTACTACAACTTGAACTAATCTCACTCTCTTTCCTCAGTTGTTGTCGCATCCATAGTTATATCTATAGTATCTATACTCCTACTCATCAGCATTTGTATCATTGGTGCAATTTCATTAAAAAGGTAAAAACACATCATTTATTCGCATCCATTGCAATCACAAATTATAAAGAATTAATAAATACAATCTATCATTTCTTCGGCAGACATAAGAGACCAGAACCTTCAGAAGTCCCCATTCTTTCAATGAGGTGATTTTCTCATAATATTTCCTAAATCATTGTACATTTTTTCAGTGGACACATTTATCAAGATACATCTTACATCGGCTGCTAGGTATCTGGTAAAGTTGTCTTCTCAATGGTTAGATAATAGTTATGCTGCATAAATCCTTCAACCATTGTACACAAAAATATATATTGTTTTAATGGACATGCAAAAATTTAATATGCACTATTAACATATTTGTTCATTATTTTCTTTTCAGGGAAAAAGCGTAAGTGAAAATCTATTTATTGTTGACCCCTGAATTTGTGTGCATGGTATTATGGTATCATATAGGTGCCAGCTCCACTCCTGCAGGCCCTGTGGAGGTGGCATTTTCTCTTTGAGCAACATGGCACAAATTAAGTGAACTGGCATTTCTAAAATGCGCATACTGCCCCCTAAAGGCAAAACACTGTAACTATGGTAAACCCAGAAAAGGGGCTTTTGTAGTTTTTTGACTGTCCGCTCATATCTGTAATAAGCAAAATCAAGCATAGCTGAAATAAGGTATTTTGTCCAAGATTTTGGTCATATCGATATTCTGGTAAAATATGCATTTACGCCGTTTTGACCTTGTGTGCTAACCCAGTGTGTGAGGGTGTGCATGTGTGTAAACTGTGATGAACTGTCACCCCAGCTAGGGGTGCTTGTGCTGCCTGGGATAAGCTTTAGGTCCTCTAGAGATCTTACATTGTGTAAGCAGTTGGATGATGGATGGATGGATTCATGTATTTTGTCTTTGTTCTTGCAGTAGTGTTCCCATTAAGGTGGAGGACTTCAAAGATTACTTCAGAAAGCAACAAACAAATTCCAACTGTGGATTTGCAAAAGAATTTGAGGTAATTTGATTGTGCTTACAAAATATTTTATTTCAAATCTAAATCAATGGCTTCTTCTAAGAAGAGGTGAAGATGCAGCAAAAATGTGTACCTCTGTCCTTATCTCCCATTGGCTTGCAGAACCTGAAATCTGTGGGCATATCCCAAGCTAAGAGCAGCGGATTGGCTCTGGAGAACAAACAGAAGAACCGATACAACAATGTCCTGCCGTGTGAGTCAGCTCCTCTATAATTCCTTCCACCTCCTGTTACACAGTTTGCTAACAGGCACATGCATAATATGTGCAACTGCTTAGAAATATATATATCTTGGAAAATATGTATTTTTGATTAATTCCCTTTTGTAGATGATTCTTCAAGAGTAAAGCTGTCCATCCAAGGATCACCATTTGATGATTACATCAATGCCAACTATATTCCAGTATGTATTACTACAGAATTAAAGTTAGTTATGACCACCAAAAGAGATTTTTTTTATTCATTATATTATATTTTTTTTTAGTATTCCTCATGACAGCTGAAGTTTATCATTATTGTCTTGTTGTTTGTTTTATATTTTCTCGCAGGGGTACAATTCCAAGAAAGAGTTCATTGCAGCACAGGGTCCATTAGCCAGTACAGTGAATGAGTTCTGGAGGATGATCTGGGAAAAAGACGTGAACACGCTGGTGATGCTGACTAGATGCAATGAGCAGGGCCGGGTGAGTTGCATTTTGGGGGTCACAGGCATGAATACATCACAGAGACTCAAACCGATATGCAATTTCCTTAGGTAAAATGTGAGGAATACTGGCCTTCAGGAACCAAGCATTTCAGCAATATAACTGTGACATCGACATCTGAAATAGTTCTAGATGACTGGACAATAAGAGACTTCACTGTCAAGAATGTAAGTATTATAGCCGCTAACATTATTGTTAATGGGCATGTATTTGGTTTGCTTTCAGTAATTCTCCAGTAATTAATTACCCCCAACTTCCCCCCCCCCCCCCCCCCCCCCCAAAATGCTCCAGGGGTGTCGGATACATGGCTGACCCTGTGTTCAGACCCTATAATCTTTACCCTCAACTGTATATTTGTGTAAATGTGTAAAAAGGAGGGCAAGATGGGATATGTAAAAACTCACACATTGCAATATACTGTACTCAAACTTGTGCAAATGGCAAATAAACCATCATTTCATTTCATTTCATTTTTGAATGAAAACTAAAACAATTAAACAATAAAGAAGGCTCCCCAGGGGGCTGAATCAGCTGCCCCCTCCTATGTCATGACGTCACATATGGGTTAAATGCAGAGGACACATTTAGTTGCTGTGCACTGTGTGCTGTGGTGAGTCAACAATGGCCACTGATCATTAAATTCTAATTCTATGAGTGGAGAATTTTAGGATGTTCAATGACTGAGCCCTACCATCTCCAACTGGTGGCTTAGGCAGGAAATCAGCCCATCTGCCATACCTGCCCATCTAGTACTGGGTCACGTGTCCCTGGAGCCTATCCCAGGGGAAGCCCAAGGCAGGAGAATTCAAAGACAGGATGCCAATCAACAGGCTATGTGTTCACATTCAATGAGCAAGGTGGAGCTGCCGATTCAACTAACCACATGCTTTTCAGACTGCTGGAGGAGACATGCAACCCTACCTTAAATGACCTAAATAGCTGCAAATGTAATGGTTGTAAATATAAATTTTAAACACCGTCTTGCAGTTCCACAGTGTCAGAGGCTTACATAATTACTTTTCGTAGAGGTGTCTTTGGTATGAATACCATATTCACATTCTTAAATATTTATTTTATTCCTACTTTTGCATTATTCAAAAAAGCTATTTAGTCATTTGATACAATGGGTTTCTGTCTGGAAAACCTCATTTGTGGGTTTTTATGATACAATAGATCTGATTAGTCGACGGTCATTCACACGTGAATTCATCGCTGCCACTAGCACGACTCGATTTGCCACTTGACAAGCGACCAAAGAAACTAAAATTTTCTTCTGAATCATCTTCTAAATCTTCCTTTGGTTCTGCCAAATGCAGTGAGCCTGAATTTTGCAAAGAAATTAAATATTTCTGCTCTCTCCGGCATTTGAAGCCTGACAATAAAAAATGACATTGTCAAAGGAAGATGGACGAGATAAAAGCGGCATACATACTTCATTGAATTTATGCAAATGAGGTTTATCATTTTCAGACACCTGTTTACTAATGCTGTGATGTTTACTGTTGGAAATGTCAGTGGGAACCAGTGTCCCGATAAAGGTGTAATTTGTCAGAAAAATTATCTGATGGCAAATTGATGTCTCTTAAAGGGTAATGTGCTCACTCGCCTATATACCTTAGAAAAGTACAGAATGATCATTAAGACCTGTTAAGCACATGTTACTGTACACTCTATTATTGTATTACGTGGATGCACATGAAATTTGCAGTTTCAACAAAAAACTTTTATGAGAACCTATGGATCCTCTAGTTTTCTTCACAGAGGTCACCAAACAGTTATCAATAGGCTTGATAATTATGCCCCTAGTATAGTAAGGGGGTCGGTTCATTTGCTATATCAATTGTACATTTTTTTTTGGTGGTTTTGGTAACTGAGCGATGCAGCACCTCGAAGAGCTTTGGTAAGCTGGTTCACATGACACCACTCACTAAAGTGACTAACATCACTATGAGTTCCTCATGAGGATTATTGTAAATAATGTGCATGTTGTGTGCTTGTAGTGGGGGACAGCAGTAATACAGAAAAACCTAAATTCTACTGTCTGAGGGTGGGGGCTTGGGGGTTAAGAATACATTCCTGCTAATATTGACTTCACACCAAGGATTTTTTTAAGGTGGGGGGCATGGGAGGGCATATAATTCATACAGAGGGGGCAACCTTATCATTAGCCAATGATATTTTTTGAACTTGTGAGTGACAGAGAAGGCGGCACTTTGGGGGCCAATCAGCTTTCAAGCTGGGGCCAATGTCCCTGTGACCCCATCATGCTTTATGCACAAGCTGGGACACACACTGGTGTCTGATTCGACTTGCACCCAGTCCAACGGGTCCTCAATGAATGGAGATGTCAGGATCACATCTTTGCTACTGGGTTAAAGGCACTTAGAAAGATACACAGCTAAACAACCATATAAGGCAAACATCAACTATTGTGTTAAGGTCTGCAGCATCCAACAGCAATTGAATATTAAACATTAAACAACAATTGTCTGTCATATAAAATCTTTAGAAGCATGTCACCAAGATTTCCAGCCTTGTAAAGTTATTTCCATCTGGGTCTCCACCTTAAAATATTCATGGGGGTGTTTTATTGCAGATGGAAAACGACTCACATGACTGTAAGAACTAACCCCAACCATTTCTCTAACTGCAGCGATAAGATAGATTCACAAATCTGACCCATAGTTTGGATTCTCAGGTTGCCCCCCTGTTCAACTACAGCGAAAAGATCCCATAGGAGGAAACATTTTAGAGGAAAGTTGTCCTTTTAACCCAAGGGGGGGTCAATTTGCGTTTTTCCTGCAAGTGTGAGCTGCTGCTCCACGTGCATCTAATGCATTTATGATTAAAGTCATAATTTAAATTTTTTTTTCTCTATTTTTTTGGGAAACCATTTTAAAGCACTTATCCAAATAAAAGCAGCATTTTAAAAAACCTGTTGTGGCTTGATTAGTGACACCAAAGTCTGAGTTTTAAACTTCTTGTTAGGAATCAAGGCCTTTTTTGTTCCTCAGAAATATAGGCTTCATTAATGGATGAAAGAAAGAGATTTAAAAGAGAATACCAAAATACTGTAGCTTTCTGATGCTTCTAGACTAAAGTTGTCACTTCACCTATATTTGTGCAAATCCAGTATGCAAAATATTGCATATAATTAGTTTTTGTGGCTCGTATTTCATATTTGTAACGACAGAGGGAGTTAAATTAATTCAGCTAGCAATTTTCCCAGCGTGCATTACTGGTATGCCTAAAATGTGTTGTGGTGGAATTTATTTGAGAGCTATTTGGCACAAAAACAGTGTCACTCATTTATTTATTTCGTTCGAGAAGCTACTTTACTCCTATGAAGTTTACATGGATTTTTTTTTGTTTGTTTTTGGTACAGCTGTACGTTCTGGGAGAAATGAAGAGCAAATGTTTTGCTTAAGGGCAGCTCACTGGATGTGGGCAGGCCACCATGAGGGTTATGCAGCTGCCTCCCTAGCCACCCAGCCACTGGCCCCCCCAGCTGTGGCTGGGCAGTGAGCTTACTTTGTGTCTGACAGCCCACTTTGCCGCTTCATGTGGCGACATTGTCACACCTTGTATTTCTCAATAATCGTTACTGGAAGTGGGGGCCATTTTTGCAGGTGTCTTGCAGCTTCCCTCTCCCAGCTGACACAGGTGTGCGCCACAGATGGGCGGTTTGGGATTAAAGACGTGGTCAACAGATTACAACTGAGGGAGAAGAGGACAGAGTGACACCTTTCATTTCAAAACAGAAGTATGTACCCAAGGCCTGCCACTAAGTGAATCGACCACCATAAGAGGAGGAGGGGAATTATGTTTGCAGTCTCCGGGAGGGAGGGGGAGGGGGGGGGGGGGTGTTCCCCTGGAATCTGTA
>JAABNY020000008.1:25031153-25044235 GCA_015164015.2 Brevimyrus niger
GTCCTGGGGGGCCGGAGCCCTGTGTAGCTTAGTTCTTTCCCTGTTCCACCACAAATGATTCAGCTCAACAGCTATGTGGCAATTAGCACAAGAGGTTGAATCAGGTGTGTTAAACGAGGGGAAACCCAAAAATGTGCAGGGCTCCGCCCCCCCCGACTGGAGTCTGACACCTGTTATATAGACCATTGTTTCTTGACCCAGTCGCCGGGGACCCCCAGATGGTCCACGTTTCAGCCAGCCGCCCAGCTCCCTGCCAGACACTCTACGGTTTTGCTGGGGGACTCAGAAGGTCAGGTTGAGAAATACTGGTTTAGACTGTGGGCTTGCATTGGTGTTTTTGGTACTGAGACATGCATTTTCACAAATATTCCTTACATAAACGAGAGTCGGGCTATTAATGCTACAGTATTTAAAATGGATTCTATGCCTTTGATGCACACAGGTAACATCCAGTGGAGACAGATAGGTGTCGGCATTAGGAAGATTTAGGTAGTATTAGGTAGATCCTATGGATCCTGTTATACTGTCTTTTTTACTACTGCTGCTGTTTCTAAGGAATTTCCCCATTGTGGGATTAATAAATTCAATCTAATCTAATTTGTAACTACTCTTTCTGAGTAACACACAACAACCTGCTCACTAAGAGTTCTGACACTTCTGGTTGTTTTTCCTGGTTTGTATTTGTACAAAATGTTGTAGAAATGGATTTTGGGATTCATTCATGTCCCATGGCTCCCATCACTGAGTTGTGAGCTGCATGAAATGGAAGTTTATGACTCCAGAGCTGTTTTTAAATGTTATTTCATGGAGAAATTTCTTATACTGTATATGCGTGACGTGGCTATTTTACATAAGGTAATCAAAATAAAAAAAAGCCAGGGGAAATACCGAATACATCCCATTTTTTGCATTGTGTTCACTTCTGCAGCCCAAAATACAATCTAGGGCAATTCCATGTAAAGGTCACCCTTACTAAGTACAAAGAAGCTGTGAGCACAAGTACAGAACTATTTTCAAGATATTCACTTGTGTCTATATTTCACTGAATGTAACTGCTCTGATCAAATTTGAAAGAAAATTTCATGATATATAGAAATATCTGGGGGTGTTCTGCAAAGCAGGATTTCTCAGTTAGCTGGCTTAACTTAAGATAGAAGTCTTGATAATCCAAGGGTTTAGGTAAGGAGAATTCCTCTTGAACAGTCATGACCACTAGCTTAGTTAACACAGCTAACTGGAAAATCCTACTTAGTATATCCCCCTAATGTATTTTATAAATTTACAAACATCCATAAGGATGTAGGTGAGTTTGGATTTAGGGGGAATTCTCATTTAATTGTTTTTTTTTTCAATTATTTCTCAAGTCTGTGGATGATGGGTTCAGACACACCTATAAAGTAAAATGTCAAATTATCCGTAATGCCTATTTTTCTTATTTTTTCCCCAAACAAATATTTTCTACATTTTTCAATTCAAGTGCATTTCTTGTTACACATATAATGCTTTCTGCGGTTTAAAATTTAGAGTCTGTAGAAAATCTGTAGTCACCCATGAAAGTCAGTCTGTTTGATGTCACATCCATAGCACTTATGAAATGCTCCGCCTTTCTATGTTATGGTGCTTGGCGTTATCCAGCCTGTGTACCTTACTGAAATACTGTTTCTCTTTGGTAGAAGTACAACGCAAAATGGTGATTATTGGCTGGGTAGGCTGCTCACTGCAGACCACAGGAGCTCTTTATGTGGAGGTCTGTCTCTTCACTGCAGACCTCAGGAGCTCTCATGTGGAGGTCTGTCTCTTCACTGCAGACCGCAGGAGCTCTTTATGTAGAGGTCTGTCTCTTGCTGCCGCCCTGAGGGCCAGCTCTGTGTCACTCCTCAGGCCGCTCTGCTGCACAGTTTTTAAAGAACGGAAACCCCAGCTGTCAGAGGATGCCAGCTCCAGCATCCACACTAAGAGGGCGAGTCGGGGGCCTGCACTGCTTCACAAACTTTTCTCACCCTTTATTTCTGCCAGTTTATCATAGACTCAAATCTGAAGGGAAGTGTGTCAGTCTGTAGTTTGTTATGTAAGCTTTTCTTGCGAATTTTTTCCTGTTTTCACTGTATTGTTCCCACTTATGTTTGTTCCTTTTTGTATTATGTATTTCACCTTTCTCCTCTTATTCTCTTTTTGGACCATTTCCCCAGCTTTTCCTCACACCAGCCTTACCACATTTGTCACTATTATACCTTGTTACAGACTTCCATGCTTTGTTTTTTTTTTTTCACGGCATCGTTAATGGAATATGAGTTTGCCACTTAATAACACTTTTGGTTTTAACACACTGTGTGAAAACCGTTATTCATTAAAATGGTGACAACATGTCCATTTGCTAGGCTCACATACACCTCAGCGATATTATAAGAGTGAATAACTGTAAAGTATCACACCATGTTGCAGTATTTTCCCAACTTTTTTTTTATTTTGTTTTTGAAAATGTGACGATGGCAAAAGTTCAGCAGACATTGGTTTGGCAAGGAGAAAAATGTAAGAATTACAGCTGGTAGTAAAAAACAGCCATAACTGTTATTAAATCAGTGGTTGTATCTGATAACCGTTCAGTCCAGAGACCCGTCTAATCAATATTATTAACCTGACACCCCTAGAAGTTACCCCTGCTAGTATGGAGTCCTTGGTGGTGTTTTGGTTATAGTAAATACCTGACAAACCACGTTATAGTAAATACCTGAGAAACCACGTTATAGTAAATACCTGACAAAAAACACGTTATAGCAAATACCTGACATACCACATGTGTCAGGGCCATGAGAGCCTCACACATAAACCTGGTTAATAATAAGTAATATTAAGTATCTAATTGTTCTAGCTGTCTGGTTTGTCTGCCGATGTTCGTTTTAGTCACACAATGTTCTGCTTCACAAATGTTTCGTTATTTTTCAAGCAAGTCTTTCTGGGTTGTTACAGTACCTGGGATGTTAGCTTTGTTGCTGATCTCACGCTAAGAGGCATCAGTTGATCTTTAATGTGCTTTGAGAAAGACGAATTGGGTGACTTGGTTACTACAGGTCATGCTGTGTCTTCTGGGGAATTGAGGCACTTAGAAGTTCCCAAGTGGAACTGCTATTCGAACAATAAGTCAGTGGTTTTTACAGCTTGGACATCAAGCCAAAAAAATACACAACTAAACTGTTAAAACCATATTTTCTCTGATCCAATCATTTTATTCCAAATTGAAGAAAACAGTTAATTCCTTCTGGTTTTTTGTAACTAAAATATGTGTTATTGAAAATTGAAAATCTGTTAAAGTTATACAGTTTGGATTGAATTTACTATTGTGTTGCTTTTTATTCAGTGTATAAAATAAAATATAAATGCCTCACTGTTACAGTCATTTCACCACCAAGCGATGTTCAGTATAATGTGCTTCTGCCTTGTGTCTTTGGACTGGCCCCAAGCTAGCATTTCTGATGATGTGTGGATGGATGAATAGAGGGAAGACTGATTCGCAGTCAATATTTAGCTAATGCATTTGATTTGACTGAGGTGGATATCACACCAAAGCTCACTCACAGCTGCTTAATTAAGAATTAGTATGAAACAGAAACCAGCATGGCATTAGGAGTGCGTTTGCTTAGCCCAGCTATGATGGTATTGGATTGAGATTGAAGAGGTGCTGTCTAGTTTTGAACATCAAAGTTTCAGTCTGTGTAGGGTGGAGGAAAAGGAAGGGACTATTCACACCAGGTTCACTTGGAGTCAAGAGAAGCATTATAGTAATAGAGAGAATCGGAGTCAGAGACGTGATATCTGGTGAACCCAGAGACATAATCTCGGGTAGCAGAATGTATAGGGTAAATGTATTTCAGTTTATATACATAAATGCAGTGCATGATATATTTTTATATTCTCAGTTAAGGAGACACTCTGTATTTATGTGTAGTTCTAATACAGTGATCATTATAACAATATAAACAAAAGATGTCCTTATAGTGTCTGGCTGACATTATTTTCATTTCTAAGTCAGAAATACTTTTTCCTGGGCGCTCCGAACGACGTGTTAGCCACCAGTAATCTCTGTAATCGTAGTCCGCATCTGACGCATGAGAAGGCGAACGAACTTGTGGGTGCGGGGTACCGTGTCCGCGGCAGCCCTGGCGGCAGAAGCGGCTCTTAGTGTTCCGCGGTGTCCGATTACCGAACTAGACACCCGGGGCACATGAGTACCACGGCATTTTGCAGATCGGCAGTCTCCACCCGAAGAAGTGCGAAAGACGGATCTGAACCTTCCGTGCAGACTGTGTTTTGTTTTTTTTTATACGGGAAATGATTTTGTGAGTCAAAACCAGGATGTCAGTGGGGATCGCTGCGAGACTGATTTCATCAAAGCTGTAACGCTATATTTATATACTTATTATATATTGGCTGGTGGCTGTTAAAATAAAAAACACTAACAGTTAAATGATCGCATAGGAGGTAACACCATAGCGTCACACCTACACTGCATCTCTGTGCTGGATTTAATCCTTTATGGAAGATTGACGGGTGGATTGATTTAGTGATTATCTTGAACAAATGCCTTACAGCTTTCAGAGGAGAGACAGACCTGTCAATGCCACCTCATCAAAATCCTGAAATCCTGGATGTTTATACACTACACCTGAAAATACTCTCTCGATAGGGGGTCTTTGGTATTTGGCCTACTTGTTAATGCTTAACATGTATTATGCTGTTAGTTAAGTAATAGGCATAGTTTTATTGTTGCCATGTTTATATAATGTTGTGAGAAATGACTCCAAGCTTTCTGCATTTGAAGCCCTTGACTTCTTTGTCAAGGAGACAAGCTCTTTAGAGAAAAGCCTCATTTGGACCCCAAAAGCTATGTATTAATGTCCTAACATCTATTTTAACAGAAACCTCTATCCCATAATACAAGACTGAATCATTCAAATTAAGTTTACCATTGTCATTCCACTATAGTAAGCCACTGAATAACAATTGTCAGCATTCATAAAGTAATGTTGTTGAAATTGAGCTTTCCACCTTGCTGTTAGATAATTTTCAATTCTACTAGTTACTAGTTTAGTTATGACATAAGTCGTTTGTTTAGTTTTTTAATCATAGAATTGCTTTAGGAAACTGGAAAACTAAGTAACTGAACTCAAGCTGTGCTGTGAATACATAGCATTCAAAGAATATATGTGTCATGTCCTGCACACTTGACTCTCCTGTCACCTCCCTCATATGGCCCTGATGAGCCAATGCCTGATCCTTACTGTCCCTTGTTAGTCCTAGTATATAAGTCCCAGTTTGTCTTGTCATCCCCAGTCTGATTTTTAACGCCATTCCGTTTATGAACCTGTGTCCTTCCCTACACTAGCCTCCTCATTTTGATCCCTCTCAATCTTGTTTATTTCCAGTCTCTGTTCTTTGAGTTCAGTAAACCCCCTTTTTCGTTTTCACCACGAGGCCTGCCCTCATTTGTTCCCCAGGTCTTCTCAGTGTGCTTCCGAAATCCTTGGTTGTTTAGTGGTACAGAGAAGGTCTCCTCAAAGGCCTTTCCCACTTTAAAGTGACATATTCTGAAGAGGTATGTCCATTGTTAAAACATGTGAATTTAAATTGTTTTTCTTCTGCTGGTTTGCTAGGGAGCATTAAGAAAAACGAGGTCCAACCTGCACTATCAACAGACCCAGTTTGCCTCACAACCAGCACCAGGACAGGTGTCAGACAGAAAACCAGTGCTTTTCATTGCTCACCTTGTCCTTCTGAGATAAGACATCCGATTCAGCTGGAATATAATGCCATCTGATAGCTGTGCCACTGATTCACGACATCAGTCCAGAATTATTTGCTCTGGATGTGGGTTGTAGCTTTGTAGTCATGTCTTTTTAGCTGCTGTGGGTATTCCATGATAGACATTTCCTCTTCAGTTAGATCTTAATTATCAGTTTTTGTATAAACAGGAAGCGGTTGGCTCAGCATTTTAGAATTCCTTGTCAACTTCTCATCATTCAGGACACTGAACCCATCTCTCTTGCCCCAGTGTTGTGGAATATTACCCCTATTGTCCATATTTTTAACCTGTACTTGCTGTACAGGTTGCCGTTGACTACCATGAATACCACAATGGGTTCTGAATGACTGGTTGTAAGTCAGTTTGGTCATAAATCAGCCCTATATTATGTAAAGATTATCATATGTATATAAAAATTAGATAATCTTTAAGTCATAATACTTGGCGTTTTTTTGCCCTATTTATCACCATTTTCTTGTGCTGCCAGCAGTTGGGGTGAATCTGTCATACACTCACGCTGGGCAACACTCATGCATAAACTCATGTTTATGTTTTGTGCTTACACAATCTTCCTCTTGTCAAGAAAGGAACTTATTTCCAAAGTGCTCTGCTGTTTGTTGTAGATTGCAGATGTTTCAGGTTTTATGCTTGCTGGAAAAATGTAGCGATTGCTGGAAAAATGTAGTCTCTTTTTCGTAGTCTTAGAAAGCTACTTCCGCTGTTGAATTGAATTTGAAATGACTGCTTCTTCTACATGCATAGTGCTTCTGTGAGCTCTTCTGCTCTTTGTATAAAATGTGAAGCCATGAAGCAGTCAGCTGACCTGTTTAATGGTCATGCCTAATTAAGTCAGTTATATAGAACCTACCACCTTATCTTGCTTAGACACAAAAGCTATGGGCTGCAGGCATGCGAAGGGCAGTTTTGGAAGCAGGGATTCTATACACTGTTTAGCCCTGATCAGTTGTGTGCTTGGCCACTGGTTGCTTTCCCTGAATAAACAGGATAAAAGAATGTCCATCCATCCATTATCAGCTTGTGATGGTCATTCGAGTTGGTTTATCTGGTCATACCAGCATGACCAGTTTGAAAGGCTGGCCACACCAACTTGACCAACTGGTGACCCACCCAGTTAAACCACCAAAGAGCACTAAAAGCTGGGAAAATACCCATCTAAGACCATCTTAGAGCACCAGCTACCAGCTATTTTTTCAGCAAGGTGGATCTTAAATTATATCGAACTTTCATTGAGCATTTAGCACACTAATATCGAGAAAAAATATTTTGTGATAATTGTAATTATCGTTTTATCCCCCTTTGAGATATTGAGCCTTTGAGACCAGCTGTCAAATATCTCTTTAATTCTGGGACAATCAATGAAGCAGTTAAAGATGGCTTTTGCTAGTGCCCTTTAAGTGGTGCAATGTGTTACCAAATTCTCATATAAAAGAAAAAAAAATTATGAAAAAAGTAGGACAGGAAAAAAAAGTAGGGCGGGATATAGAAGATGTTTTTGGAATCTCATAGTGGTCACTTAAAGTAACCATATTACTCACCTATCCATCATCCACATGTATGCAGTACAGGGTGATGACACATAATCACACAAGAATACCGAAAACTTTGTATTGTATATAATACTGTGCTGTTCATGACTGATGCTAAGAAGGAACTTGAGACTGGCAGGTAGATCGCTGGAACTTAGCCCAGGGAAACTGAGAGGTCTATGGTGTTACAGTGGAAGCATCACATGAGGGTTGTGTTAACTGGCCAGTCTGCATTCCAGTCCTCACCGGTGGTCTTGACCTGTGAATACTGAGCTTAAAATACATGGGTTTGAGTACAAACAGCGGAAATTGATTTCTCTACATGGTTGCTAAGCTTACTCTCCATGACAGGGTGAGGTCTTCTAGAGGGAGCTTGAAAGAAAGCCAGTGAACCTTTGGTTTAAAGGGGTCAGCTGACGTAAGGAGGCCAGCTTCCCGGGGGGCGGGGGGGTGCTCAGGCTCTTCTCATTGAGACAGCCAGGACTCATTGGTGCTATTAGGGTATGACTTATAGCTTCCATGAACAGTGTTCTCTCTCTTTCACGTCAGATTAAACATGACTCGGTGGAGGGGCAGACAGATGTGAAGACCCCATGGGAGAGGGGGATGAGATGGAGGAGGTGAGTGTGTTCTGTCACTTTTAAAAAGGAATCAGATATAATCAAAAATTTACACTTAAGTGTAATAACAGCCATCTAACAACTTACTAAATGAAGTCATAGAAATAAATATCTTCTGTGTGAAAAGGTATTGTAAATAATATTGGATAATGCTGTACCATTCATAATGCATTCATAGGAAATTCTGTGTACCTTCATAATGCATTCATTGGTAATACCAAGCATTGTAACTGCATAATCATATAATGTTTATTATTAAAGTATATTAAAGCCGTTAAATTATTGTGGCACCGGGAAGCCCGAGGCATCACAATGGCAAATAATGAGAAGACTTATTTACTGGGACAAACCAGGCTTTTTCATTGAGTCCTTAACAGGACTAACAGAGGTACTAGACAAGCACTGGAACCAACCACACACAGACATGCAGGGAGGTCAGTAACGCTCACACGTGGTGGGTAATTTATACATGCTAAAGACACATAAGAATTGGACACGGTTTACGCAAGAGATGGGCAAACACAGACTCGACAGTTGGGAGCGAGTATGAACAATAACAGTACAACAAGGGTTATTTACAGTACACAGACAGGGTCTATTTACAATTGCATGCTGGGATATGGTAATCTGGCTAGCGTTAAGACGTTAAGGTATACAGGCACTCCTCTACTAAGAAACTTTCAACTTACAAGCTTTAAGGCATACGAACAAAGAGGAATATAAGTTCAAATTGTGTTAATTGGGCTCTCATTTGCTGCTCGAAACGTTTTTTTTTTTTTCTGTGCGCCAGTTCCGCCCAGTCTGACTTCTGCCCATTACTCCCACCGTGCAGCAGCGTAGCGTGTGTACTCCCAGCATCCTAAGTCTTAGTACTTGTGTATATCACTAAAATGATGTAGGATAACAACTGACGAACATTTCAAGTTCGGCTGTTCGGTACTTATCTCGTTCATTCTGTAAATAGAGAAACTGTACTTGCATGCTACTTATGAATGCATTATGAAGGGGCACTGAATGCTCTATAAATGCATTATATAGGTACAGATAATGTAAAATTTTACCTAATATTACAATACACAATAAACAGAAGATTATGAATACATAGGGATAAATTACATTTATGCTTCATGTTATAGTATACATTATACTGCATTATATTTATAGAATCTTTGTGCCTAAACAATATTACACTTGCCTAGTATTGTTAGCTGTGCCATTGATTGCTGAAAGCATGGAAGCCCAGTCTTCATTGTTTTGTTGCAATGGAAAATTTTGTCAAGGGTTTGAGCATGTATGATGATGTAGGGTAACTGGTGTTGAACTTCAGCTGGCCCACAAGAACAATATAACATTGAAATATTATCCCCGTTCAGTCTCACTGACATATAGAGTTATTAAAAAAACATCATTTAACGAGTGTCAAACGATCCAGCAAAATATATTTCAATAGGGTGGTGCTAGAGAGCTTATACCATTCATTCTTGATCCACAGATGTTGTGACGCTCACATTCATGCACAGCGTCTCTATAGTAACGTCTGTCTCACTGCCTCTGCCATGTGCACATTAGAGCATTGTAGAACCTTTCAGCCAAACAGAGCTCTCAGAAGCGGTAGTAGACTCTGGTTGGGGGGAAATGACTCTGCACCCTCCTGCTTGCAGGTCCTCAAGTGACGATCCACTGGCCCTTACCTTTTTCCCCATCATTTGGTTCCTAGTATAAATGATCCTTTTTCTCAGTACAGGAGCTCTGAGAAGAGTGACGTGAAATGTTAATAACTTGCTACATAATTCATGGGGACAATTCATCAGCCTTCACCTTGGCTATCATAAGTCTACACATGGTGTTAAACACTGTTTTATCATTCCAAGCCTGGAAGGATCGAATTTCTGCAGCCACTCCTTACTACCTGGGTGTTGAACTTTGTCAGTGGGCATTTTGTACATGAGATACGTATATGAGAGGCCTGGTCAAGTCTTGGCCAGTTACTGAGCAAGGATAAAAAGGCCCTCTGTCAAGTGCGTTTTGGCAAATGTCATTGGATTTTGGTTGTATACACATATGTTGTGAGTAGCAGTGTGTCTCGAAGCTTTGTGACACTTTCTGTTTAGCACACTATCTGCAAATATTAGCCAGGCTCTTGGAAAGTGCATTGTAGACTCTTTCCAGCAATTAAGCAAAACATTGCTTTTGTTTATATCATGACCCTGTGCTTGATAAGCATAGTGGAAAATGGATAGATGAATGGCTGTATGTTTTTACCTAGAATATTGTGTAGCACATTGTTTGCATAGTCCACCTACAGAGTATTTGTAGCGCTTCAGCAACTTACTGAGATTCAGCAGTTTCATTGTGTTTGTAGATGTTTAATACACTATTAGGTATATAGAGTATATGTAATGATTCATGAACTTACCTACTTGTTTCTAGAATAAGAAGAAAGTAGAGAAATCCTGATATATTTCTAACGTTGTTCTGCATTTTGCATGTTTATGTTTAAACAATCAAATATCAATCAAGTTTTAATGTCACCTCCCTGTACAAGCTATTGCAATATTACATCTAATACATTTTCACACCACAGTTAAAAATGTTTTTTAGGTCACTGACAAGCTGTCGAAAACTTTGTTTTTGAAGTTGGTTTGTTTGGAGTCTGGAATAAATCAAGTAAGAGGCTGCACTGCTGTCTCAGGGTCTGGGGATCAAGACTTCGCCATAGGGGTGTGTTTGCGGAATTTGAATGTTCTCCCCATATTGTTGTAGGGTTTCCACTCACAGTCCAAAAAGATGCAGGAGATGAATTGGAGTTGCCAGATTGTAAACGGTGCGTGTGCCCTGCAATGGGTTGGCACCCCATCCTGGGTTATTTCCTGCCTTATACCCATAGCTGTACGGGACAAGTGGGTAGAGAAGATGGATGGATGGATAAACCAATCGAGAGAAATTGTGCAAGTGGGAGCATGTTATCACTTATTAGGTGTTTTATAAGCATGTTAATAATAGTCAGCACATTAATGGTTAAAATCAGGGACTAGTGAGCTGAAGTTTTCTGATGCAACAAACACTGGTATCTTACCCCTGGGGATGCAAAACATTAGACCATAAAAATAAGTGCCTTTGGGTAGAAGGTTCAGCTATGTAACTGACTATTATGTCAAGCAACAGTAAAAGCTTGGCATAGTAAGAAACTGATACATTAAAATCCTTCCCACTGAGTGCAGAGATTAAGCTGTCAAGGCAGCTGGACAGTATGACCTCAGGATTTCCCTTGGGGGGGGGGGGTCCTCAAAACATTACCACCTCTTCTCTGCCAGCTCCGACTGTCAACCAGGTCTTACAGAAACACTCCCTGCCTTAGATGCTGAGACTCACACAACATTAATAAGCAGTGTCTACTGCTGTTCTACTGGTTTATGTAAAACCATGAACCAGTACCCTTTCCTCTCTTCTACAGTAACTTTTTACAGTAACACTCTCTGGAAACTTTTGAAGTATTTTTGCTATTCTGTGAGGTTTTGTTTTATGAAATGGACCTTGTTCAAGCTCAGTAAAACAACCTCTCTCACACAATGGACCGGTTTTATTGTTGCACTATATTAATAGATTAAAGTATGGTGGTAACAGTTTTTATAACACCCTTCCATCCATCCATCCATCCATCCATCCATCCACCCATCCATCCATCCATCCATCCATCCATCCACCCACCCATCCATCCATCCATCCATCCATCCATCTATCCATTAACTTCCACTTATCCGGGGTTTGGGTCGCGGGGGTAGTAATACGCAGACCTCTCTCTCTCCAGCTACCTCTACCAGGGGATGCAGAGAGATATAATCCCCCAGTGCGTCCTGGATCTGTCCCATGTGCCTCTTTTGGGCTGAGCCCAGCAGGGGACCACGGGCCAAGGCCCGGCAACCAGGCGCTCGCCAACGGTCCCCTCCCCCAGGTCTGGCTCCAGGGTGGGGCCCCGGTGACCCTAGTATGGGCGAGGGAAACGGGAACTTGATAGAATTCTTGGTCATAAGGGTTTTATTTTCAGATTGGTCTTTGTCTGGCTCCTCCCCAGGGACCTTTTTGCCCCACAATGCTAATCAGTTTATTGAGTCTGTTGGCATCTGCTACGCTCAGCTTGCTGCCCCAGCATGCAATAGCATAGAGTCTGGCACTGGCCACAAGAGACTCATAGAAAATTCTAAGCATTGTCTGGCTGATGTTAAAGGACCTCAGCCTCCTCAGAAATGGAGGGGGCTCTGGCCCTTTTTGTATGGTGACGTTGTGTTTTTAACCCAGTCCAGTTTATTGTCAATGTGTACTCCGAGGTATTTGTAGTCCTCATCAAGCCCCAGGATTGAAGCAGGGGTCACTGGTTTTCTGGACCTCCTAAAGTCCACAATCAATTTCTTTGTCTTTGTCATGTTCAGCTGCAGATGATTCTGCCTGCACAAAGGAGTCCACCACAGCCTGGTACTCCAACCACCACAGAGTCATCAGGAAACTTCTGAAGATGGCAGGTTTCTGTGCAATGGCTGAAGTCTGTGGCGTAGAGGGTGAATAGGCAGGGAGAGAGGACGGTCTCTTGTGGTGCCCTGGTGTTGCTGACCACCACGTTAGACACACAGCATTTAAGATGCACATATTGTGGTCTTTCTGTCAGGTAGTCCACAATCCAGGACACTATGGAGGCATCCACCTGCATCGCGGTTAGTTTCGCAACAAGGAGAGGAGGCCTGATGGTACGGAATGCACTGAAAAAGTCAAAGAACCCGATGGGCACAGAGATTTAATCTGTGTTTTAAGCAAGAGTGTGTGCAGCAGTATTCAGTGGCCTTGTGAGTCACAGGGATGACTAGGTATGACCTTGCCGGTCCCTTAAAGTCAGACAGCTGGCATGGATATAAAACCAGGGAGAGCCTGGCACTTGACAGAGTCTCCACTGCCCTGGTACATGAGGGAGTCTCCACTGCTCTGGCACATGAGGGAGTTTCCACTGCCCTGGTACATGAAGGCGTCTCCACTGCCCTGGCACATGAGGGCTTCTCCACTGCCCTGGTACATGAGGGAGTCTCCACTGCCCTGGTACATGAGGGCGTCTCCACTGCCCTGGTACATGAG
>JAABNY020000008.1:25044335-25055762 GCA_015164015.2 Brevimyrus niger
TCCACTGCCCTGGTACATGAGGGAGTCTCCACTGCCCTGGTACATGAGGGCGTCTCCACTGCCCTGGTACATGAGGGAGTCTCCACTGCCCTGGTACATGAGGGAGACTCTACTGCCCTGGTACATGAGGGCGTCTCCACTGCCCTGGTACATGAGGGAGTCTCCACTGCCCTGGTACATGAGGGAGTCTTCACTGCCCTGGTACATGAGGGCGTCTCCACTGCCCTGGTACAAGAGGGAGTCTCCACTGCCCTGGTACATGAGGGCGTCTCCATTAACCTGCCACAAGAGGGACTCTCCACTGCCTTGGTGCCTGTGGGAGTCTCCACTGACCAGGTACCTGAGGGATTTTCTACTGCCTGGTATATGAGGAAGTCTCCACTGCCATGGTACCTGAGGGAGTCTCCACTGCCCTGGTGCCCTGCATCCACTAGCAGATGCCTCATGTACACCTGACATTTATTTGTCCATCAGCAACGTTGCAGTCGCTTCCTGGAGGGTGTTTGGGGGATGGTCAACTGGTTTGTTTGAGTTGTTAGGGTGATGCGTGGGTGTGTGTGTGTACTGTGTTATTTATGCTGTTGTTTGTTAGGAGTACTTAAAAATGACTAGATGTCCTTATGCAGCTACCTGGCACATAATGGATCCCTTCCTTTGTGGAACTTTGAGGGAACAGTCTGATTGGCAGATCTTTTCTCAGCAGCCTCAAATCTGGCTAGTTTCTCTGCACTTTCTGCTACACTTCACCACTCTTTTGGCAGGTAGCTAAGAGAGCTTGTGTAATGCTTGGCCTGGTACCAGGAACAGTATGGGAAAAGGTCCACAGTGCGAGCAGACTGACGCCAGGAAGCCATGGTGAAAGACAGAGAGATACAGGGCTCTGTTCGCTACCTTACATTTGAGGGATTTGTGTACCTGTAGATGTGTGCAAATTAGCATGATCACAAGAGATGAAGTCAAACTGAAGGAGGTGATGAGATTAAAACTGAGATTTGGAAAGTAAACTATATACTGTAGATCCTTCAGTATGATCAACCCTTTATCATACTTGTTTACAATCTAAAGTGGTTGCTTTTCGTCAAATTTTAAATTTTAAACACCTTCTTTCATGAAGGTGTGTAGGCCAAGAACTTGCTTTGGGATTATACTGTCATCCTGTAGGTTAGAGCAAATTCTCAGCTCAGCAAATCCGATTTCACTTCAGAGAATGCGAACATAATAAGTGTAATATTTGTTTCTCTTTGAAATCAAAATAGCTTTTTGTGCGGTGCATGGTGTAAGTGTCATCTTTATATTTTTCTGTTCAGTACTGACTAAACACACATGGCTTTGTATTTAAACACAAATCGGTTTAATCGATTTAATCAGTGCAGATAGGCCACATAGTTGTACAGGTCAGGCCTACAATGATCTGGTGGTTGGAGCTGGTAATGCTCCTTTTACTCATTTAGCTTCTCTGAATGTGTTACTGCTATTTCAAGCATTCATTTGGGGCGACCCTTTAATTAATAATTCACCATCGGGCCCCACGCAAGCAGCTCAGCAAGGGTGTGTCCTAAAATCTCTCTCTCAATAGAAAAGGGGATTTGCCCGTGGTGGTAAAAGGAACATTGTGTGGCCTCTGGATGGTACATCATACTGGTAAATGTTTATGCATTTGGATAGTCAGCATCCTTTCTTTCCACATGGTTACCTCGGCAACCAGTATACTGTATGTGGACCATAGCTCTGTGGTCACGCACGGCAGTTATTTTAGACGTGACACAATGAAGGTCTGGTTTGAAAGGTAGATTCCATCCGCTCATCTCAGATTGTAGAGCAGCACGGCAGGCACAAAGCAACGCAGAAATGGATCTATTTTTAAAGTGGTTCGATCAGAGGCTTAGAGATTTCAATCTAATGCTCTGACCCAGTATTACCATTTTAAGGTTTGAGACGAAGCACATTAACATGGTCACATACTGTATGTAGGGATGACTATTTAAAGATGTGATGTGTTCTCAGAGGGCACACGCTATACCCATGGCAACTCGGTCTGGATGACACTGTTAGACTCTATTTGTGAAACTGAAGATGAGTGTTGCGAGTCACATGATTAAATCAAGCAGGCCGACGCTGAAAATCATTGGGAGGGATAAGATCAGAAACTGAGGTACTGAACTGTCCTGAATTTCTCACTATAACCATTTTGATGAATTTTTACTCACTACTTAACCTCCTCCGCCTTATTAGAATAGTGTGCCCTTTTACATCAATGACAGTTCGCCTGGTTGCAGCACATTTTACTGATTTGATTCTATTGTTTGCACTATGAAGACTTCATAGCTCGTTTGCCCTTGTATTCCTTGTCTTTTGCGGAAGCTTCTTGGGAACCTGTAGCTAAACTGGTACTGAATGGTTGGAGTGTAAATTATACATTTATTAGCGGTTGTGACAACTGAGCCATGGAGGATTCATCACCACGACAGCAGAAGAGGCTAGAGAAGGAGTGGGGTTGGGGGGGGTGGGGTTGGTCACAGCACAGCCACGACAGCCAGCCAGACCCGGCTCTCTCCCGGGCTTTCGACGGCAGTCCCCCACCAAGGTGAAGAGGAGAGAGGGACCCTAACCAGTCTCTCCGGCACCTTCTCCAAAACCAGCCGCAGACGGGCAACTACAGTACCAATCTGAAAGCTTGACCCCAAGGCACTGGAAGAATTCTCCATCGCTGCCACAGAACACCGAGCGTGGAGGACGACATGGCTGGACATAGACTGCAGCTCTCTCCCTACCACACTCACAGTCCTACCTGCGCAATAAATAAAGGCACCCCTCAGCAAATGAAACAGCTTCCTTCATCTCTGGGTTCCTCCTGCTTGTGACACAGTTGAGTCCAGTGAGTCCAGTGTCGAGACAGAGACAGACTTTTAGGCAGCTGTGGAAGAATTGCCAACCTGATGTTTCTTAGGAGTTAGTCTTAAAACTTTAGGATAATTATTTTGAAGAGTGCATTATATTTACAATTAGTAAAAGAAATTAAACACAGCATCCATATGCGTCAGTACAGCTACAGAGGCATTCATATCCAGAGGTGGACATTTCAGGTCCAGAAAGTAAAAATCCAAACCAGGATTTTGTTTCAATTAACCAGTTGAGTACTCTGTGACTGTGACACGTTATGCTCAACTGGTTGGTTGAAACAAAATCCTGGTTTGGATATTTACTTTCTGGACCTGAAATGTCCGCCTTTGTTCATATCAACATGCTGATACAAAACGACGTTCTTTATTTAGGTGATAGTAACTCCCCAGTAGCCTTAGCAACTTGTGCTAAAATCGCAAGACTAGTCAGCATGAGGCACCTGTGCTCCACACTGAAGTGACTAAATACATCCTGTGTGTTTCTCCAGAAGACGAGCACATTCCCTAGGATGAAGGAGGCGGGAGTGCCGTGGCGGAGGTTATCCATGTGCCCGCCTCCCACAATGGGGCAGAAGATCGACCCCCGCTCACTCATACGAAACCTTTCCTATGGAGACAATGACGGCTACCCTCAGTGCACAGGTACGTGCCGGCAGACCCCTGCAAAGGCACTCAAATGCTTAAAATGTCTAAAACAAATACACTACTACTTAATTACATGTTATTAACTTTTAACTGCGAATGGAATCCCATAATCTCTTTCAAGGAGTCCCTCCATGGTGCCCACAATAGAATCCAGGCTGCCCATGACCTTGTGCCAAATAAGTGGTTGGAAAATAGATGGATGGACTATTAATTATTAACGCTGCTCATATGCCGTGTTTGAAAGTCTATCCTGTGTGGTTAATAATGATAATGGGCAAAAGTACACACTACAATACAACTTTTTTTCCACTACCTGTAGTTTTCCAGTAGTGCATCACTTGCATACAACATTTACTTACTTAGTGAAAACAAACCCCTTAAATGGTTAATGCAGATTTGATGTATGTTTAATGTTTTCGGCCAGCCGTGGTTTTGTATAATGTCTGCCTACGCTGACTGGGACGAGCACTGGGGAGAAATGCTGTTTATTTTTGCCGTTGCTTGAGGCTTCCAGCAAGACACTAATCGCTTCAATCACACTTCCCTTCTGAGACACACAGCCTGTCAAGCTGCCCGGACCGACTACTGTGAGAGATGTTTAACCCTCTGTGAGGAATTAGTGACTGCTCCTATCGTTACGGATCAAGCAGGATCTCTGGCATGCAAATATATGCATTGAAAAAGACAAATGCCTGCACACATAGTTAAATCTAAATCTGCATGTCCTACTGGACACGTTGTGCTTTCTGCATGGAGATTTTAATGGCTGTCGAATACTTTATAAGCAGTTATGCTTCTGTTCCCTCGCTTTTAAAAATCTGAATACTGTATAAACATGAGATCATGTGCAAGGACTCTATAATAACTGATTGTGCTGTTAGTCCTGATTGTGCAGCTTTTGCACTTTTCTATTTACTTTCTGCTTTGACCTCTGTGTTTGATGGCAGGCAGTGAAATGGAGAAGAATGGGGGCCCAGTCCTCAACGATGAGCCCAGCCCGAGCCCGTCCCCCACTAACAAGGCAGGTGGAGGCCTCCTGAGTTACCTTATGCTCGCCAGTGTTACCAAATTTGCCACTAAAAGGCCCGTTCATACTTGGTTTGCTTAGCATGCGTAAAAAAAGGAAGTTCCTCTAGAGGGCACTGTGTTACACACAGCTCACAATGGAGTACATGAAAAAATCATGACGAAAATAGAGCACTTTTATATATATTAGCAGGCCTGACAATTGCTACAAATGATTAACGATAAATCCTATGCCTCTTTGCATGTCGTATTGTTATTTAAAACATATATATATTATATTAATGTATTGAAATTTTAGCAATAAAAGTTGTATTCTTGTGAGCAGAAAATGTTATTGAAATATTAGCATCTAAAGAATAAAAAAATGACTTTATAATGACATTCAATTTGGACCATAAATTTCTAGATGCCCTTGTGATGTTCTGTGAAAAAAGCCAGATGGCAAGTACTCGCATAGGTACACAAAGGGGCTCTACACCTGGTGAACCCCCCCCCCATCTTCTGTGTAAAGTGGCTGACATCATTCTGTTATTTTGATCAAGGGGAGTGAATTTTTCACCCAAACCCCAACTAAAATATAAAATAAATGAAATAGTTTGCAGAGCCTGGTTACTACGACTGTATTATAACAAATTCACTTTTTAGATGTTTTTGACCCGTGTAGTTTTCTGTCGTTGACAGTTGGAGCTGAAGTTTGAGAGTCAGGAAGCAGCATCCCCTTCTGAAAAGCTGCTGTGGAAAGACTTCCTTAAAGTTTGTAACTTTCATTCTTCTTTGCAAAAAAGCAACAAAATCTAATTTTTGCATGGCAGTGTTGTAAAATAGTGACATGCACATGCAATCACTGGGGGTGCATTAGAACAGTGTGGAAACCTGGGTTTGTGACTACCGTGGAATCACCTTCACTACCACAGCACCACCTGGTGGCTGTCTGAGAGATAGAGGAATTATACTTTTTTTTCAAAAAGAATTATAAAAAATACAGCATCCCAACACCTGTTGTTTTTTTGTTGTTTTTTTCTGCTACAGGTTCAAAAGAAAAATTATCAACAGAAGAAAGCCGCAAAGGAAGTGTTCAGTGCTCAGAAAGACTTCTCAGAAAGTGAAGCCATCATGTCCAACTGGCTAAAGGTATCTAGGGTGAAGAGCAACACGTGCGGCTTCCATTTCCAGCATCATACAACTGCAAAGCTCCCAAGAGCGAGTAACCAGGGGGGTGCCGCATATCCCTGTTTGCGTGTTGAATCTTCCCCTGCAGATCCGTGGGACTCTGAAGGGCTGGACCAAGCTGTGGTGTGTCCTGAAGCCTGGAGCTCTCTTGATATACAAGAGCCCCAAGGTGGACCACTGGGTGGGAACCATCCTGCTTAACGCCTGCACACTCATGGAAAGGCCTTCGAAGAAGGACGGCTTCTGCTTTAAGCTCTACCATCCTCTGGACCGCTCCATCTGGGCTATGAAGGTGAGCTCTGGCCACATCCTCATTCAACGCTCTTTATCATCATGTTCTTGCTCCAGTCTTATATTGCGTTGAGTTTCATTGTTCAGCTTTTGAATGAAACGCAGGTTTTTATTCGCGTGCGTGTCTGTCGCTACTCCAGGGTCCGCAGGGGGAGAACGTCGGCTCCATCACGCAACCTCTGCCCAGCAGCTACCTAATCTTCAGGGCTGCATCAGAGCCTGATGGTGAGTTCTTGGCAGTCTCCAAGTTTGAGTCGCAACTATACCCGTTGCTAAGGTCAGGAATATGTGGATATTATGTTACCCTTCTTTCTTAAATCTGACTAAAAACAGATATAATACAGAAAAGAGCATGTGTGTTAGAGTTTGAGATCATCGCCTGCAGTTTGTGACTTCAGCTCAGCTTCCTCGGTCTCCTTTTCCTTCCTGTGCTCCAGGCCGCTGTTGGATGGGCGCTCTGGAACTGGCCCTCAGCTCCTCCACCCTCGACAAGTTCAACTTCAACGTCAGTCCAGATGGGGATATTGCCTGCTCCTCTGAGTCTTCACACATCTTTAATCTCCTGCGGTCTTCCTCCACTCACCATGTGCTCTCCCAGTGAGTGTGTGCAGTACTTCCTGCAACATGAATGGTCCTCCACACATAATGCCAGGAACATGACATTCAAACATGGCATCACTGATGCAAAACAGTAATGAAAGTTCCTGTGATCCAAGTTCAGGACAAGCAAGCTTAATGATTCACAAATTAAAATGATGAATAACCAAAATGAAATCGATGAATCAGAGTCAAAACACAAGTCATGTCCTGAAACCAATTCAATATGTCAAGTTAAAATCAGGCAACTGATCAGAAATCAGTAGAAGTCAGTTATAAGTCAACAGTTCTGCAGTGAGCATGCTCAGTACCTGACAATGGGGTTACTTCAGAGAGGTCCTTAGTTTAGTCAGGGGATGTTCTACAGGTGCATTTGCAATTATCCTGAAATGGGGCGTGGTCTGGTCAGGAGGCAGGAGTTACAAAGGAATTGCTTAGTATATACACTTGTGATCTGAAGTAAACTAAATTAGCCTGGGGTTTACCAAGACACTCTTATTCAAGGAATCACAGAGCACAGACGCTAGTCCATTGCAAAAACAGAACAGTAAGTAACCCACTAAGTGTAGTCTAACAGGGACTAATTAGGTCTATTGATATCTTAAAATTGTTAGAGAGAATTAGAGAACCAAGAAAACATGGGAAAACATGTTCATTTTAAGTCTGTACTCTCTTGGCAATGAAATGCCTATGGTGCTTTCCTAAATTTGTCCATAATATCCATTCATGAAATGAATATATTCTTTTTCGTGTAACATCTGCACTGAAATCAGGGTGGAATTCGTCAGCATTAAGTTCAGAGGTTTGATGGAAATGATCAAATCAAATGCTTATAGTATTCAATGATAATGATCTATTTTCTATGGTTGTAAGTTATACTTTTCTCGCAAAGGGTTTTTATTTGCATGTCTGTGAACACAAAGAAAAAATTGCTGGTGTAACAGAGATGGCATTTTCCATCTGCTTTCAATGTGAAGTACTTTGCAGGCTGATATTGGGGGGTCATGTGACTCATAGAAAAGGAAGGAGTGAACAGACTACTGCAAATAAACAGACTACTGATAGAATGGTTAGGGGAATCAGGCAGTCAGCCATGTTTCCCTAAGAACAATGATCATTTCCCAGGAAATATGACATGACCTGATCTGGGATTTGTAAACGCTCTAAATTCCCACATCCATCTTAGGGAGCTGCCTTTACATAGGAGGTAAAACACCCACTGTATTGTGCAACTCTTTATGAGCACAGATCATGTGTTTACTAGACAGCTTAGAGTATGTGAACTGCATGCAATTCTGTTGTTATTCTTGCATAAAATAGAAACACATCCACACTCCAAGGTTGTGCCATTACCAGTGGAATAAATGACTACTGATGCTTTGTACTTTTCTGACGACTTAGTATCTGAAATAGCAGGATGGAGCTCAAACTGTTAAAGGTAATTGTGTCAGTCTCACATTTTTAACTACAGCATTTCATAACTGTTTTATGATCACATAAATCTGATGATGTTTGTCATATAATATTTATAAGGAAATATTTTGCGAGGTTTTTCGATAAAATCCTCACTAGATATTCCCTAGACATTCATTCCAAGGGGACATTCACATTCCAAGGGGACAGTGGCAGTGGTTGCTGTGGAAACAGGGACTGTGTCATTCTGAAATACCTCTCTTTTGATTTACTGTACAGCAACATTGGCTTATGTCATGCCTTACATATATCTAAAACTGAAACGTGATAATGGGGGTGAATGAAGTCAGTTTCTAAGGGAATTTTTCATATTTCTTGTGCTAAAAATATTTGACATTGTTTTTATGCAGACATATGCTGTAAAGAATACTGTATGAAGAATACTGAATAAGAATCGGTTTAGGATTATGTGGTTTTAAGATGAACTGTGACTAATATACATGTCATGTTTTGGAAAAAGGTTGAGTGAATCCATGGAGCAAGACTGCAACTCAGACAAATCAGAGAAGGAGACTCATGATTCAGACAACGGGCTGATTGAAGACGGCGGCAGGTTGACGGAAGAGAGCGACATGGATCAATTCGATGACCTTCTCCACTACATTCGGGCTACAGTTTATGTTGAAGAAGAACGAGAGGAGATGGCAGAGGTAAATTCAGGGTGCTGGGGAGTCACAGGGTAACATATATTATGTACATTTAATAATGATGAGATGATTCCTGAGATGAACATAGCTGCTACATCTTCTTCACATATGCTTGGGTCACACATGTTCTAATACTCAGTGCCTGTGAAAAGCAGCTTAGAATGTACAGGAAAATTGGATGGAAACCTATTATAAAGTGGGGGACAACACCTATAATATACAGATGTGTCCAGATTATTATTTTGTTTGATTCTGGGCCCAGTTCTCCCTGTATTTGCATTTTATATGTTCATGTAGATGGGAAAAACATATAGAATACAGTATAATAAAGGGTTTACATGAAGGGCACTGTCACGCTCGGGGTGCGGTGAGCAAGCAGAGCAGGCGAGAGCAGCCAGGTTCTCCGAACAAACGGGGTTTAATGGATGGAAAGGACAGGGTACTCACACATTAATGACATCAATGACAGATCTGGGGAAGACTGACTGAGACACGGACTAAATACAAAAGACAGGCTAGACCGAACGAGCAACAGGTGACCACAAAATCGGGCAAAAACAGGAGGTAACGAGGTGGGCGTGGCACACAAGAAGGATCATCCGGAGCAGGGTGTGACAGGCACCTTCATAATGCATGTATGATGTATTCACAGAACATTATGTGCACCTTCATAATGTACTGTACAGGCAGTCCCCAGGGTTTCTAACAAGATCCATTTTCTAAGTCTGTCTTTAAGTTATTTTTAGCTGTTAGAAAAAATAATAGTACAGCCCATAATAACTTTACAGTAATTATAAAAGCAACTACATACCGTACTGTACCATTCCTTAAGCTGATGACCCGCTGAAACCACACAATATTTTCATTAGTCAGAATCAAACACTAGGGACTAGGGCTTCACTGGTGACACAAGCAATAGAGGTAAACCGGGACATAATTACAAAATTTGATACAAACAGACAACTGACTAAGAAAGAAAACATGGAACCATACAATAACACAAGGAACCATCATAAACAAGGATACATAACCAAATTTAGGGGCATGGAACATAAAAATGTTAACCCATGATGGCTGCCCTTCACAGACGGCTTACTTTACAAAGAGCAAGTTGGATCAATAAAGTATCAATCAATCAAAAGGAGGGTTAAACACTGGGAGGCAGGCTGGCCAAACAGAGATTTTACATACAGAAGGAGTCAGGACAGAAACCAATCCAGAAAACAATTAATAGATAACAGATCCCAATAAAGGAAAAATATACAAGTTGCTGAATTATTAGTCTTCCTGTCATTGTTTGATGAAGGTTGCCACTAGTCTTTGAGAATTATCTTGTCCAGGGGAGTTTTGAATGTGGATTATAACTGAACCAATAATGAAGATGTATGGATAAACATTTCATGATTATTATAATGATTACATTGTACATGGAATGAGTAATGTATAACATATATAATAGTAGTTTTCGTATCAAAATATGTAACTTTTCATGGGGAATTCAGTGACAGACTTTGAATGTTCAATTCTCAGGATGGAGAGACGTCCCAAGTGGAGACAGTGTCAGAAGAGAACAAAAGTTTGATCTGGACCTTACTGAAACAGCTGCGTCCCGGGATGGACCTTTCCAAAGTGGTCCTGCCCACCTTCATCCTGGAGCCGCGCTCCTTCCTGGACAAGCTTTCCGACTATTACTACCACGCGGACTTCCTCTCACAGTAAACATGCTAGCACCTGAGATGTTTGAAGAAAACATCTGTATTGCCTTATTAGCTTAATAGCAATGTGTGGCTCAGTGGGTTAGATCATAGCTCCAAAGCACATGGTTTTACTGTTGGGCCCTTGAGTGAGGCCCTTAACTCCCAATTGCTCTTGGGGACTGTCCCTAATCTCCCAATTGTATGTGACTTTGTATAATAGTGCCTGCTAAAAGATTTTTTATAATAATACATAATTTTGCTTAATTAGAGTTTTTTTCTTTGTCCCCTTTGAATTATTTCTGTGACTTATTTCCTGAATTGTTTCTTCCAATCAGTCTTCATTAGACTTAATTAGCGTGTTTGGTCAGATTTTGCGGAATAACAAGTGAATAAGGTGCTTTTACAGAATGGTCATTCTTTGTTCTGTGCTGGCAGGGCAGTAACCGCTGAGAGCCCTTACTGTCGGATAAAACACATTCTGCGATGGTACCTTTCTGGTTTTTACAAAAAGCCCAAGGTAAGCTCCAAACTCCAAGATCTCTCTTTTCAATAGAATCTTTGGATTTAACTTGAATTTCATAACTGTTCCTTTTCTTCATCTCACCTCCATTTTAATAGACTAATATGAAACAAGTAATCACAGAATTGTACTTAAATTTAGAAAAGAACAAGGGAATGTTTCCCTGGATCAGAAAAAAATTACCAATCCATATAAAAATTCAGGGTGCTCACCAAATTGGGCCTCTGAATATCATTTAGGAAAAAATCAAGAAGCTGAGGCAACTCCCACAGTCACATCACCCACCATAAACAGGCACATCACCCACCCTAAACAGGCACATCACCCACCATAAACAGGCACATCACCCACCATAAACAGTCACATCACCCACCCTAAACAGGCACATCACCCACTATAAACAGGCACATCACCCACCATAAACAGGCACATCACCCACCATAAACAGGCACATCACCCAC
>JAABNY020000008.1:25072045-25096411 GCA_015164015.2 Brevimyrus niger
GTTTGAAGTATATGTGTTGTTTATATGCCGTTTGAAGTATATGTGTTGTTTATATGCTGTTTGAAGTATATGCTCCCCCTTTGAGGTCCCTTTTACTCAGGTCCATATTTGCACCGTCATGCTCTCAAATGCTCAGGCTGAACAATAGCCAGTTCGACCTCCTGCTGTCATGGGTCCTATACCTACACCTACTGTAGTATTGTGTGGTGGACACTGCTGCTCACAGTTAGCGTTCCTCTCCTCCAATATCCTCTCCTCTTCTCTCGTCAGGGACTCAGATGGTGGTGGCAGACCTGACAGAGCCGGAGAAGCGGGCAGCGGCCCTGGCCAAACTGGGCCTTTGCTTTGGAATCGGAATGATCACAGGCTCCACGCTGGGGGGCATGCTGAGCACACGCTATGGGTATGTTCTTTGCTCTTTCCCCTTGCCCCCCCCAGCAGAAGCCTTCTTTGCTCAATATAGATGATACAACAGGTGTTCCAGTTGTGCAGTTTTCAGATGGTGATCTTAATTAATGTTGACGGAGCTGGAAAATAGCTGGTGAATGTCACCATCGGTGTATAGACTGTGCATAAAAGTGTAGCATGAATCTCAGGAAGAGAGTCCACTGCTTGGTTCTGGATTTTATGTGGTTTGCATACATGAATTAGATATTACGGAGAAGACATCTACTGTAGCTGCATGTTGGCTTAATTCAGCAGGGTTTAAGATCAATGTCATAGAGCAAGTGTTATATCTTTTACATCTTCTTCCAGTGTTAGACAGAAGATACATCTTCAATAAATGAAGATAAATAGTTTTTCTTTATTGCTTTGGCACGTTTCCCGAAACATACTTAACATTCTCAAGACTATAAGAGCATTTCTCAAAACAGTTCACGCATATCACAACGCTATGGTTTAGTTGCAAATTCACCCAAAACAGGTATCTCATGTTTCAAAAGCAAATGTTGCCACCAAAATGAAAAGTACCGTATCAGCATCATTGTAACCATGAAACCACGATTGTGAACACTCTGCGATTTTTCAGAAAAGTCACACAGCACTATAATACAAAAACAGAATAATGACAATAAAACGACAACAAAATCATGTATTGTGGGAACCAAAAACACAACAATGCTACCCATCGAAGGTACAGAACTAAAATGTCTCCTTCAACGAGACATTACTCATGGTGGTCGGAGCATGCCTTGAGTCAACAGCCAAGACACCCAAGGAGTGCCTTAGCCTCAGTCTCATAATATGCTCGTTAAAAGGAATATTATTTGACTTCATCAGGAGAAGCTGATCTGCTATAGCAACAGCTACTCCCTGAGAATGGCAGCCATCAGACTGACCAGACCAAAGTTAAGCTTATTTCCAAACTTGAAGGCAGTGTTCCTCTCCTTCAGCAGCCACTGAACCTCTCTTGTCATCCAGGGCTTTTGGTTTGGATAGACGCGGATACATTTTTCCACTGTGATAGTGTCAATGCAAGTCTTGATGTAGCTCAACACACTGTCAGTATAGCGTTCCAAGTCTGGATATTCAATCTCCCAGTCAATTCTGTCAAAGCAGTCCTGCAGCTGCAGAGAGGCATCATCAGGCCAGGTTGTGATGGAACTTATGATAGTACGAGCAGATTTGCGGAGAGGGGCCTATGCAAAAATCATCAGTAGTGACATGTGGTCAGACTGGGCCAGATGTGGAAGTTGTTTAGCTCTGTATCCTAGCCGGATGTTTGAGTAGACTTTATCTAGTGTGCTGGCTCCTCTAGTAACACACTTCACGTGTTGGTGGAGTTTGGGGAGCACTGCTTTTAAATCCACGTGATTACGGTCCCCTGCGATAATGGACACTGCGTCAGGATACCGGCTCCGTTGGCTGCTAATGCTGCTCTATAAATGTCTCAGAGCTAAGTTAGCATTAGCAGCTAGTGGTATGTAAACCACGGTGATCATTTACACATTAAACTCCCGCAGTAAGTAGATGGGTCTGCATTTCACAGTCGTGTACTCCAAATCCGGGGAGCAATGACTGTCCACTATCACTGCGTTCATGCACCAGTTGTTGTTAATGTACACACACACACTCTATCTGAAGTTCTATCGTAGCGCCGCGATGTGTGGCCGGTTACTTTAAAACTGAAAGGCTCCTGTGCTCATCTTAATAGTTTGGTTCATCTTGTAATTTTACTGGTTTGTTTCCTTGATTGAAAGACTCATTGAAAGACACATTAACATTAGTGACACATGCATGAGGAGATTGACCGATCCTGAAATGGCAAAAACTCAGTGCTTAAGCGAAATCCAGGTTCTTTTAATTGAAATGGTAGTTTACAGGCCCTGTCTGTAGCTCATGGTGTCCCTCCTAACATTAGGTGGTCGCGCTAATTTGCACACATGTGGTAAAACATTTGAAAATATGTGTGGAGCAATGAGAAACGATGTTCTGCTGTGCAGAAGTGACATCATGGTGTGGGGATTACACTTGTTGTTTTGCAAATGTTGATTGTCATTTGAGGAATGCTCCAAAGCGTTTGAGAAAAAACAATTCAAGTAGTTTTATAGTGGAATACCTATGACAATCTACCCTTAAAATGCCACAAATCAAAAAGCTTTTGAAGTACATTTGGCTGTGCTTGTGAAAGCATGAGAAACCTGGCAAGCTGTTGGACTCCTCTTTTTCTGTAGAGGGATGTATTATCTTAGATATCAGACGTTGGTGAACTCTACTGCATTGTTAGCTGTATCGCATGTTCTTGTCTGCAGTGAAATTATGGAGTAGAATGTTTTCTTTTCCTACTTTATCTGAAAGAGACCCACAGTTACCTCTTTTGCTGCTTTTTACGTGTTAAGGATCATTGCAATAATATATACATACAGCTATTTTTGAAGACATTAAGTGGAGTTGTTTTTTAAATCTGTTTAATGTCACATGATCTGTATTGAGCCTGATTGATATATATATATATCAAAATACTTAGTCATGTTTCTTTCCGTTTGAAATTTGCACACACAAGTCATTCTCAGGAGAACCTTTTGGCAGTTAGAGGTATGCCATGGCACACACCTTCCAATGGAAAGCTAAAACCCTTCGTCAGTTTTTTTTTATCCATTTATTTAGCAAACGTTTCTTTTTCTAGGAGCTGGTAGTGAGAAATCCAGCTACACTATGTATGTTCCTGTGGCGTGTGGCCCCATGGTTTGCAGAGTGATTTCACCACAGGGAACGCAACCCTAATTGTTCCCGAGACTGATGGGCCCTGCTATCTCAAGTATGCGTTGCTTTAAAATGTTTGCTAATTGAATCTTTATCATCAACCTTATGTATATGTAGAACCGAAAGCAGTGGCTGTTTGGAAATATTCAAGAACGAATAAGTCAATGTGAATTGTCACTTTAAAATACAGCAAGGAAGGGAGCTATTCAGGTGCATGAACAAAATTATATATTTTTTTCGGTATTCTTGAGCATCTGTGAAAATTTGATCACACCATTCAGGGTAATTCCTGATGGGATCCTGGTTGCCGGGTTTTGCGTCACACCCACGGAAGATGGACGCCCTCCAGTAGAGTTACACACACCACTGGGTCGCGGCCCAGTCGACAGGGAGTGCCTTGGTGCCACAGCCCGTCTAAAGCTCTCTGCACAGGAGACCTGTTCAGGCAGAGCCATGGGGTTTTCCAGAGGAATCGGCAGGACAGCCTGCGCAATCCCTTACTCATTCCTCCTTATCTCCCCATTGAAGTCTTTTATACCCCGGTGCACTCAGGGTCAATCTGAACACCTCAGCCGTTTCAGCCAATCGTGGGCTGCTGGCTGTTCTGAATGCACCTCTGTACTCCACACACGCATGCATGTATCTTTGTAAATAGCTCCTGTCAGATGTCTACTGGTGCGAACTTGGATATCCTATGACCGTTTCGCAAATCTGGCGGCATCTTTTATTGTTATCGCGTGAGCAGAAAAGCCAAGATTGAGGAAAGTGCTGTCTAGCAGCTGTCAGTAGGATTTTATACATTTGTGCTTTGTGAGTTAGAAAGTAAGCAGCTGTTTGAGTTGAGCTCAGTATCTGAAGTATTGTAGTTATGCTTACAGTAGTGGAGTAACCCAGAAAGAGTCAAAGATGTAATTGTTGCCATATATTGTAAACGGCAAATTTCAGTCTTTTTAGATCATTTGTGCGGTAAAGCTTGTAATAACTCATTTTGACTAATATTGTTTGATTTAAAATATCACATAAATAATAAAGTGATTTACTAAATGGCCTGAATACTGTTGTAATGTGTGTATGTGTGTGTTTCATATCAAACAGTTACTGAAAACGACTATCCATCCATCTGATTATGTTGGTCAGGATTATGAGGGCCGAGCCCTAGGAAGCAGAGGACTGGGTTTATTCTTGGATAGAATGGCAGCACACATACATGTATAAACTCATACTCTCTGAGCAGTTATAGATGCAAATTAGCCTAACTGAATGGAGACTGGAGTGTGCCGAGAAAATCCTCACCAACAGATGGAGAACATGCAAGCTCCACACTCACAGCGAAACAGGATTCAGCCCAACAGCGCTACCTACTGAGCTACTATTTTGTCAGAGAAAGTTCTTTTGTGACGTGACAAATTTAATTTAAAAAGTACATTTTGCAGCTACTAGAAATGTATTGTTCTGTTGTGGGAATTTCATGGTGAAAAATGACCCGCATTGAGCACTTTATGGCACAGTGAAGTTCTCCTATAGACTTGTTTTGACGTGTGTAATCTGTGTATTTTAACAAAGGTTAAGAACAAGGTGGAGCGTGTAAATAAATCACAGACAGGAGAACTTCATTAGGGACCTCCAGGTAGTCCCTGCAGCATGTTTTAGTGCTATATGTAGTGACCCACTGCCATTTGCTGGATTAACAGAGGCAGGGACCTAGATACAGCAGAGTAACAAAATTAACAAGGGGCAGGTGAGATTAATGAACAAGGTTGGGAAAACGGGTTGCGGGTGAAACTAATGAACTCAAAGGAACTAAACAGGGAAACTAAGAACTGACCAAGAAGCAGGGGAACAGAATGTAACACTGGGGAATTACAGACAGGTAAAGACACAAGCAGGGGCACAGAGCATGAAACAAACCACAAGACACTGGAGCTAGAAAACTCAAATGAAACACTAGGGAACGAAATCCAAAAACAGAGAATGTGGGATTTGAACCCACAACAGAGGGGTTAATAGGTAGCAGTATGCTTGGCTTATTGAGACATATGGCCAACAGGGAGCATGGGAAATACTACAGACTAGGACAATGGGGAAACGGGACAACAGGAGCTGACGCGGAAAGGGTGTCGCTTGCTTCTGTTGAAAGATATTATAACCGGAAAACTGAGTAAAGCGACCTTTAAACCCAACCCAACACTTTCAGGTATACCTCTGTGGTATTTGAGTATGATGATGTATGTATGGAAATACAGACCTATACTGAAATATTCTTGAAAGCGGATTCGAGTTTAAACCTCAACTCCAACACCGCGGTAACGTTAGCTTCGCGTGTAGTTTTCCAGCTGTAATATCAATGTCTTTAATACAGTATATTTCAGTGTTTGTATCTGTGCACTTCACATTCAATAGCCCATCTGTTTTCCTTGAAGTCATTAGCGGTGAATGGACAAAACACAAATATTCATTAATAAATGCTTTTAAAAACAAATGCTATGAAAATTACATGGTAAAGAATTACAAGCCCAAATCTCTTGCTTACACTCCACTCCACAATGAACACTGCAATTATTAATAAATAAATGCGTATAGAAACACATAATACAAAAGTTATATAGTGTGTATTGTCCCCCATAGTTAAATGCTTGAAACGCAACTAACTGGACATATTTCTATGATTTAGGGTTAAACTTATTAGTCCAACTGTCTTGCTTAGAGTCACTGGGGGTGAATGGATACAGTGCAATTATTAAGAAATATATTCATATAAGAATAATATAATATGAAAGTTATATGCTATGTAATGTCCCTCAAAGTTTAATGCTTAAAGCACACTTTACAAGACACGTTTGTATCTTTCAGGTTAATACTTATTCGTACATACACACGTTCTATCTTTTGTACTTAAAACGAACACAGCATAGTTATTAATGGTGCTGGATAAGGTCTCAAACCTTTTGTGGGAGTTTGTAAAAGTGGCCTCACCTTTGTGAGGTCTCGCAAAAGTGTTTTTTTTCCCCCAGCCACCATTTTTTCCTCCATGTCCTTTCCGGGGCTTTGTAGTAATGTGCTACTTAACAAACTTTTTTTTGTTCATCACATTGGACAAAAGCATCTGCTAAATATGTTCAATGTCAATGTAAAACAAAAGAATTTGCAGACTCAAATGTAAATGACTTCTTTATAAAATAAGTGATATTATCTGGATATTACTCAGATTTAGGGGCATGTTAAAGCTGAGTTGACTGTTCCTGAACTCCTTGGTAACCCTCAGTTGCACCACTTTTCCTGGCCTGTATTAAAGTTTAGCTTTAACCTATTGACACCCTTCGGCATTTCTTGCAAATGAGCCTGTCCACACTGGTTTTTACAATGGAAGCTTGTCTGGATCATTGTTACCAGCTACCTGTTAGCAGTCATGAAAGGTTTTTTCCCAGAATATTAGTTTCACTTTTGTCTACATTATGAAGTTGTGAGGATGTCTTTATGTCTCTTTGATGTTGCAATGTGTGTAGTTTTGGGTATTTCTGAACTAGAATACCCTTATTATGGAAGAAAAACTAATCAGTTGGCAGGGTCATTCCTGACAAGACTGGTTTGCCATATTTTTTGTTTGTGCTAATTAAACGGTGAAGAAAAAAGACTAAATGCTATGTTAGAATATGCCAGGTGGAAAAGTGGTTTCTGACTCAATAACATACACCCTTTATAAGCAGCAACCATATCTGTTCACACTAATGATTTGTAAACCTAATCACAGCATATAATGTGTGTGACATAATGTGCACATAATGTGTGTGAACAGTCACATGACAAATGCAATAGAAATGCTAACTCATCCCCAGAAGTAAAAGGTGTCTTCCAGTCCACATATGTAACCTACAAAATATTGCACATACATACATGTAGCCTGTGGTTTTAATCAGACCCAGAGTAAGGTGGGGTGTGGTGGGGTGGCTGATGAGGGGTCAATCCTGCCCACCTGTTTTTCTGGGAGTTTTGTCTACATTACATCAGCTGCCGGCTTTTGGGGCAGCTCTTGTGACTAATTTCTGAATCATTCACCTTCTCACTTGCTCGCTCTTGGGCCTCATAATTAAGGTGGGGGTTGTCTGCTTCCCTCTTTCCCAAAACAGCTGCACTCTGAACTTTTCCACAGCAATTGTCTCTGGCTTCTCGGTGTTACTGTGCATGTCGGTTTACGAAGCTTCCGGCTACCAGCTAACATATAGCATTAGCATATATAACATATATATTTCTGTTTCATGTGTGTCCTTGTGGTTATAAGATGAACCAGTTTCTAGATGTGTACTTGCTGTGTTTTTGTCATGAGCGACCATTACTCTTGTCTGTGAGCATTGATGGGAGGCCCATATAGCTGTCCTTAGCTCATTCCTCATAGCTGACCCTAGCTCACTTATCATAGAGGCCCTCGTAGCTGTCCTTAGTTCACTCCTCATAGGGGCCCTCGTAGCTGTCCTTAGTTCACTCCTCATAGGGGCCCTCGTAGCTGTCCTTAGATCTTTCCTCATAGGGGCCCTCGTAGCTGTCCTTAGTTCTTTCCTCATAGGGGCCCTCGTAGCTGTCCTTAGTTCGTTCCTCATAGGGGCCCTCGTAGCTGTCCTTAGCTCATTCCTCATAGGGGCCCTTGTTGCTCACCTTAGCTCACTTCTCATAGAGGCCCTTATACTGTAACTGTCCTTAGCTCATTCCTCATAGAGGCCCTTGTAGCTGCCCTTAACTCGTTGTGATTGTCTATGGCATAGGAACTAAGGAGGCCTTGTGTAGGTGTATTTTCTTTCTATAAAGGTTTTGTCAGTGTTCTGTGAACCATGTGAAGCTGCAGCCTACCTAAGGATTGACAGCCTTGGTTCGGAAGGCTGCAGGCTTCCTTTGGCGATGCTGGATTGGGCGCTGGGAGTGGCGATCTCTCCACAACCTGCATCCATGTGGGAACTACGTATTTTTTCCATTAAATTATTTTTTATGTGCAAACATCCTAAGTTTATTTTTGTACTACCAGAGTGCTTATCATAGAAACATCTACATTTATTTAGTTTTAGTATGATCAAGCTTTTGATCAGTAAAGACATATTCTCATAGCTGGAAGGTCCTGTGTATAGGTTTTCAGAAACATCTTGACCCTGTCCGGAAGTGAATATGGATGGAAGTCTCCAGATTGTAGAATGGTATTAATAAGCACACTCTAGCTGGAGAACATGTGTTGATCCATCTGCTTTTGTCTTTCAGGGAGGCACCCGCAGCTTGTGTGGCAGCTGTTGGTAGTCTTCTCAGCTTGGTCCTGGTTCTGAAGTTTATCCCCAAACATACCAAGAAGCAGACTATTGAAAAGGATGATTCTTCAGGTAAGCGGCTCATTCAAGTAAGTGCACAGTTCTGTCCTGTGGGCTGTGCTTCGTAGGGTAAAACTTAACTGTCCAAGGATGCATTTGCAACCATATATAAAAGCACTAACTGTTCTTGACCTTCAGACAGGGGAGAAGCTGGTTCGGTGTTCAACCTCGCAAAGATTGCCAGACTAGTGAATTTCCCTGGTGTGGCAAAGATCTTCACCGTAAAGATCATTTCCGGTCTGCCCGGCGGTGAGGATAATAAGTCTCAGAGACCAAAATAGCAGCCAAAATGTCCACACCTTTCTTATGCCTAAACCTATCCTCTCAGGTGTGTTCCAGGTCATGTTCTCTATAATCGCCATGGACTTCTTTCAGCTTCAGGCTGAGCAGACCGGGTACCTCATGGCCTACATTGGAATCATACAAATGGTAAGAGCAGCCTAAACATGTTTAAGCCCTGGGACACATGCTGTGAACCCTCTGGCAGAGACTGCCCCAAAAGCATGGAAGCATTGATAAGTAGGTGGGTGCCTGTATTTGTACATATTTTGAGCCTGTTGGCTTTACATAGCTCTGGATCACTTGGTAATGGCCAGCATAGTTACTAATCGAAGCATTAATAACTGGAATTCCATATACCGTTGGGTATAAATAACGGTATAATGAGGTGGGCTTTAGAAGGAGGGACGTACAGACAGGCTTCTTTTTTTCTACAAGTTGATCTTCGTCGACGTATTGTTTCTGTTTTCCCAGGCTTTGAGTTTCCTTTATGTCAATTAATCTCAATATAACATTATTACAATATAACAATCCTTCCTGCTTCTGTTCTGCCCGTGCATCTCACCTCAATCCCACAAGTGCTTTACTGTGGGCCGTCTTTGGCTGCGTGGTCAGATTTCCGCTAAAATCCTGGCTAACATTCTGGCATGACATCAAGAGTAGTCAGTCTTCCTTATTTAAACCAGTGCCAAGAAGGTGGAAATCTTCAAGCCTGAAAACTGCTTCCCGGTATTGCTCAAGTGGTCCATGTTTTTTCAGCAGCTTGAAATATTATTTTTGTTCCACACCTGTAAGTCGGTGTATAAATGCAATAATTACAGTATTGAAAAGTCTCTGAAGACATTTATGGCCAAGGAACTCTGCTACCTAAGTCAATGACGCATATGGCATAGTCAATATAAACAGGTTTGATTCTTTATAACAAACGATCTTTGTAAGTATAACTATGTACATTTATTTTTTTCTTAACTCCACTGAACTTAATTTTTTTGTTTTACCCAGTGCTATAGATCCCTGCTTTTAGCAATTCTTCTAGCATGCGTAATTTACTGGAAATATCTAACCTGGTTTTTAAATGAAAATGAAATAATATGGAGGAGATAGTATGTACATATATGGGCAATGGGGTTGGCATGGTGGTGCAGTGGTTAGCTGTTGGGACCTGGGTTTGAGTCTCTGCCTGGGTTCCATGGGTGTGGAGTTTACATGTTCTCCCTCTGTCGTGAAGGGGTTACCTCCAGCTGTTCTAGTTTCCCCCCTTCAGAGGGGGCAGAGGTGACTCTTTATGCGCAACTCGTTGGTTGAAACTAAGTCACGGTCTGGATTTGTACTTTCTGGACCTGAAATTTCCACCTCTGCCCCCCACAGTCCAAAACCATGCTGAGGCTGATCAGAGTTACCAGATTGTCTGTTGATGTGCCCTGAGATGGGTTGGTGCACCATCCTGGGATGTTCCCTGCCTTGGACCCATAGGCTCCTGAACACCTTCCTTGACAATGGACTATACTGGTCATAACCACAGATATATGCTTATAACTTGGTTATGAATGTACATTGCAGTGAATATGTGCATCTTAGACAGCTTATGTCTAAGGTCATGTTTCAATTTTATGTTAGAGGTAAAGCACAATGATCTCAAAGCTTTGATTCATTATACAACAAAAACCTGTCCAGTGATTCAGTTGACTAGTAAGCTTGGGGCACAGCACCTTCCAAATCATGAAAGGTAGCATGACTAAGTTTTATCTCTCTGATAAGACAATAAAAACCATTCCGGTCTTTAAACTGCAACCAGCCTTCAATCTCCAGCACACATCCATTTCTGGAGATTGATGTGTCATTGAGCAAATATTCCAGCCCCTACTACTTTGACTGATTACATCCTGTTTATCTGGTTAGTCATCAGTTTCTTCCATTTTATTTTCATATGTACGTATAAAATAAGAAAGCAAAAAAGGTGTGAATTCAGTTAAGAAACTGAAAGCGTATGGATTTCTGTTTAATTAGATCTTCACTCTGCTAGGTGATACAGGGTGGTGTGATTGAAAGGCTGACGTCCAAGTTTTCTGAAAACTCGTTGCTTCTGTTCTCCGTTGGTCTGACTAGCCTAGTGGGCTTAATGCAGGTAAGGTCTTGTCTTCCATGACTACTGCATAGTGAAACAATGAAACGTGAAAGTGAAATGTTGCAAACTGCAGTCCATCGATCACTTTAGAGCACTGTCTCAATGTGAATTTTTGTCATTGGTTGATTTTTTTCATCAGTCAAAGGCTCTGCCAAACCTCTGACTTTGAATGCGGTAGTATTTATTTGCCTTATCTTGGTCAGCAATCATTCAGTATAAAATTACACTTTAAGTGAATGTTCTTGTGATAAGTTGTCACATCTGTAAACAGGCTAATTGCCACCACACCCCTCAGATAAAATCCACAGCTATTCGGTGTTTTGAGCCAGATAGATGATCACACTCCCCTTTTAAAATATGCAAATACAGTGTGATCCCTGTGTTTGCGGTTTCAGTTTCCTGCTGTAAGAAAAAAAAGGAAAATTCCCGAAATAAATGGTTCATACATTTCAAACCAGGTGTCAAGCGAGGACAGGTTCTTTACATGGTGAATCCGCCAGCCTGCTATTACATGTCATGTACAGGTGCTTGACACAATATTTTTCATAGCAGAATGTGTAATGATAGCCTGTTGTTTCATTGCTCCTTCATCCTTCGAAAGGTGCAAAAAAACATGATTTTCATTGCTGTCATCCTTCAATACATATCTTTTCATTTCTCTCATCTCTTGAGAAGTAAGCAAAAGCATCAAAATCCCTTTCAATCTAGAGAAGTATTGTGTAATCAAGTACAATGTAGTTTATTATTCTTGTTTGTAATGTTCGTAATGTTTCTCTTTTTGCATTTTATCAATTGAACTTTACCATATGTATGTGCACGAAAATCACGTGATATGTGGGCCGTGTGCATGTTTCGCTGTCGTTAGTGGTTTCAGCTAATCCACGGTAGGTCTTGGAACCTTAGCACCATCTGCGGAAACGGGAAGTACTGTATGTGCAGTTGTCTGGTCAGCAGGCAAATAAGTCGATGCTGCCCATTGCTCTGTGTTAAAGATCCTGATGACCAGTGTGGTGCAGTTCTGCTTCATAGTCATCCCCATGATGCTGTCCCTCAGTGTGTTTAATGTCGTCACGGACAGTATTCTGACCAATAGTGTGCCTTCCTCAGACACAGGTGAGACGTCACATTGCGTTATTTAAATAGTTGCTCAGTAGGTTACAGGTGTACACTTTTATCCTTTTATTTCAATAATTTCAAGAAGTAAAGTGTCCTTTCTGTCCTCCCAAGGAACAATGCTGGGTATGTGTGCCTCTGTGCAGTCTTTGCTCCGCACCACGGGACCAACCATTGGAGGATTTCTATACCAGACCTATGGAGTGGCTTCTTTTGGTTGCATCCAGTTTTGTGTCAACCTTCTAGTGTTCAGCTACCTCTTAAAAAGTAGCACGATAAAAAATGAATAATAAACTAGGAAAGCGCTTGATCTTGAAAGATACCCAACAATTGCAATGATACTTTGTCATTTTTGTTGGTTAATTGGCTCTTTTTGTAGTTTTGTAGTGGTGCTTCTTATCCAGTCCTGGATCACAGGCCTGGAGCCTATATATCCCAGCTAGCAATGGGCACAAGACAAGAAACATGCTGGAGGGATACTAGTCCTATGCAGGACACACGAACGCACGCACACACACACGCACGATATAAGTAAATTATAAACACCATGTACTGTGATAGTGATTGTATTGTTATATTACATGGGAGGATCTAAAGGTTTGTGTTATATTTTACTGCAGTGTAATGCAATTTTAATTAAACTGAAATAATTATAATGATTTTAAATAACCGTGACTTGTTCTTATAATGTGCCAATTCATTGAAGAGTATGGTTACTTGTCCATTAATGTTCTGTTTAATATTCCCAAATAAAATGTAAAATCTTATATGAAATGAGCACATTTTGAAATAAATAAAAATGGCAGTTGTTACCCTGTTGCTACTCACTAAAGAAAAATGAAAAGCCACCATATTATCGTGGCTTTGCTCTATAAATTGCCTACAAAGGCGAATTTGTTTTCTTAGATGTTTTCCTTTGTGTTCAATGACATGATTGTTGCATCGTGGTACAAAAACTCATTTGCCGTCCCTGTTTCGATTATTCTTACTTTCATGCCGTGATTGTACTATGTGCTTATAAATTGGAAGAAGTGTCCACTAAATGAGTAAATATATAGGTAAATATTAATCAATAAAAATGGACGACCCATAGAATTACACAGTATACTTCTGTTTTTCACGTTTCATTCACTTTGAAAGTTATTTTCGTGAGGTATCTATATATTTTTTTTCAGATTTAGGGTAATAAAGATACGACGTTGGTCGTCGTAAAAAGGTGCGATAAAATGTGAGCGATGGGAACAAACCGTCAAAACTGACAAGAGGAGAGATCGAATCCAAGCAGAATACTAGCTGGAGGGCTTCAAGCTGTGCTTATTTTTCAATAAATTTCTAACATTAATTGCTATATTGAAAGTTATATATAGTGAATATATTGAAACAATAAACTTTATTATGTCATGCACTGACATGCTAATTAGAATAAGACAAAAGTATTCTAGTAACTAGACCTACATTTTGGAATAGCTAGTTAAATGTCATTTTTAAGTACCCAATTTGCTGACGACAATAAGCTAACCAGAACCAAGATTGCTATAAACATAAACGAAATGTACGGCAGGATTATAACAGAATATGTTCCTGTGGAAACAGGATATTCGTACACATTGTTATTGCGATCTGTACACTAGCGTTTATTTACAATAAATAAATACTCAGTGAAATACAATAAGTTAAGCAACTTTGTTTCAGTAAATAAATATTAGGCATATAACCGTCAATAAACGTTTTCAATAGAAAGCGCATTCAAACCCTAAGGCGCAACACTGTAGCATTCAGTCTTTCATGTGATCTTTTAGGGTTCTCATCAGAAGCGCCTGGTTCCTGGTGTTCTACGTGGACTTCTGCAAAGCCTCAGATGTTTAGTCGTCTTCACTTGGTCCAGATGGCAGTTACCAATTCGTATTTCATTCTGTAGGGAAACAATCCATAATTGACAAGATGACGATGTAATGTAGGCTATCCTGGAACGGCCATTGTTAAAATCGCAGGATAAACAACACCAGATCTTTTCTCACAGAAATATTATATTACGTTTTACTGATAAACCGATATATTTTTAGCTCAAAATACGGTACTCGGAGTATAATAGCATGTACCGTAACGCAAGAAAACAGAGTATACATCGACTGAAACTATTACGTTCATTAAAATCATACACTTACATTCTAAAGAAAACGTACGTTTCCCTGCAATTTCCCAGCTCTGGGCTGGATTTCTCCTAAAGAGCCTTTGCCAGTTGCTCCTCCGGCTTCACAGGCGAAATGATCTGTGTCCCCTGTTGCGTTTTGAAGTCCTGAATGGCTCGTCTGTTCTGGAAGTCAATCAAGGCCATTGTGATGACAGCATTCCAACAGCTATCGTCACCCGAACACCTAAAATCTATTTCTTTATTATCCGTGGTGACGATGGTGAAGTAGACAAATTTTCCTGTCCTTTCTACGCAGTCCAGTTTTTTGATTGACTGCAGTTTTAGCTCTTTGCTCTTGGACCTTTTCTGATTATCATCGTAGATACTGAGGCTGTCGGTGGTGAGGACGCACATCTTCCTTCTCCAGAGCTGAAAGAGGTTGTCGCTTCTTTTTTCCAGTTGTCCTTCTTTTAGAACCTTGGAAACCTCAGCTGCGGACATTTTCATGGTTATAATTTTTGAGCAGGATTGCTATACAGGACTCAGTTTTTTAGTACACACGAGTTTAAAGCAAACCTTCCTTCTGGACTTGCTTAAGCGTGGCGTTTCTTGGTGAAAATGTAATAGTCCGATTCTGCAAGCCAATGTAACGAATTGCGTTGAGATGAACATTTTTATAGTCTACTTTCAACGCCCTTCCCACTCTACGTCATTTGTAACTCATCAACAGTTGTTTCAGGATTAGCAGTTCAGTACCTAAATAAATGCAGATACATTGTTCAAAGCAGGGTTTCTTTGTCCTGGTCCTTGCGACGAACACTGCAAACTTTATTATACTTTAATTAAAGTGTAACACGTATATACCATCTATCCAGTAATGTAAATTGATATAATTATTGATTGCGTTAAATAATGAAAACCGTTTTAAAAGACACTAGAATAAAACTTAACTTATATTCAGGTACCCTACAATCTTACTGTTAGAAATCATTAAACAGTGGAATGCCACAGCTATAGATTTAGGAATACATACAATACAGATCCAGATATAATACTGAAATAGAAGCAGAAATGTTTCTCAATTTACACTCGCCCTTTCACTATGATACGAATTCGGAACACGAGGCCTCGCTTTTAACTTAAATGCTTAGCAATCAATTTAATAAATAGCATAATATGTTTACCCTTTCCACACCCTCGCACAAGCCGAATGAGACGAGAACTATATGCTTCATAAGTACGCCGAATTAATTGAATGAAGCAGAGTGCCACCTACTGCCTGTACAACGTGTTGACAAATGTTATATGTTTAATATCTGAGGTATAAAGAGTTCAAAAAAGAGGAGAAAAAGTTTTACATGGTAACCAGCTATACTTCATATAGCTAGCTGTAAGTCACAAAGCACCTGATTTCAACACTTACCTTGCGTCATGTGATCTAATACAGGCTGTGTTTTAGGTGGTAGAGCAAGGTTGTTGGGATGTTTCAGCAATATCAGTACTATTAAAATTAGTTTAAATATTTTTTTCTCTTCAAACTATGCTAAGGAACTCCAGAATGACAAAGCAAAAATAGCATTTTAGAATATTTTTTTAAAAATTCAACATGACATTAATGTAAGTATTCAGACCCTCAGTACTTGGTTGAAGCAACTTTTACAGGGTTCATAAGGGTTGTCATTCATCAACTCCTGCATTGTGTTTGCTTTGCCTATTGCCCCGTTAAAAGATGAACCTTTGGCCTGGTCTGAGGAGCAGAGTGCTCTGAAGCAGGTTTTCATTGAGGATATCTCTGTACTTCCCCTCAACCCTGTCTTGTCTCCCAGTTCATGACACTGAAAAACGCCCCTCCAGCACGATGATGTCATATTATGCCCAATTAATGAAATTAAGCATAGGCGGACTCCACAAAAGGTTTAGAAAAATCTCAAAGATGATCATTAGAAATAGGATGCACCAGAGCTAAATTTCAAGTAGGAAAAGGTCTATATCAATGGGATGTTTCATTTAAAAATAAATAAATAAATAGATAGATAGATTTGCAAAAAAATCTGCTTATCGTTATGCAGTACTGAGTGAAGATTAATCACATGACTGTAGGATAAGGCTGCATCATTACAAAGACAAAAAAGTGAAGCAATCCGAAAATTCTTTCTGAATGTACTGTACATATCTTAAGCCTTAAATCTGAAGCTGTAGAAACTCTTGGTTAATTCAAATAGTATCTTAGTAGTTGGGATTCTTAATAAATTCTGCTTTGTTTGCACTTGAATGTTGCTATGTACATTGGTATTTGTCTTTTGTTTGGAAGGATCATGCCGAGTCCTCGCCGTGTTAAAGGTGATCCTCTTATAAGATCACACCAGCTGGCCGGGAGACGCCAGGGAGATGCCAGGGAGATGCCAGGGAGACCCCAGGGAGATGCCAGGGACATGAAGGACTTCCACATGCAGGTAACACAGATCTGAGTCAGAATTTTAAACTTCCTTCCTAAACTCCGATTAATAAGGACATTAAATTACGATTAAATTACGGGTGTTATTCAAAGTTTTGCACAATTTTGCACTTTCCCACCAAACAATGATCATAATTCTCTCTGGTAACCAGACTGCAAAATGATGTGTGTCTTGTTGCTAAGGGAAACAAGGTTGTCAGCCGGAATACAGGAGCATGAGTCAGAGGAGGGCTGTTTGCCGTCAGGGAGTGGCCTTTGACACGGCTGTGTTTCCTGTTCTTCCATGCAGCCTTTCCAAAGGGACCTTCTTCCTTGGACTGACTTTCAAATCCATCTTTGTCAGTGCTAGCAGCCACAGCCCACTCCCATTACATCCTTCTAACATTCTATTCATCCCTATGAAAACCGTAACTGAATGCATTTCAAAGAAATTGAAACAAACCATTGACTATTTGACAAAGAATGAAGGTCGAGACTACTATACGATGCTGAGAGAGATTCCCCCGTTTCCTACTGATTCAGTGGTGATGCTTTGCATGTGTTCTGCATGCTTTCTTTCACGGCTCTCCTCACACGGCGGCTGTTATTTGATACTAGGCCATACTGCTGAGGCATAGATGCACAGGGAGATATCTGCATTCTCTTTCAAAGTTGAATAAACCTCAGAGAGCACAGACAGATTATGCTGATAAATTAATAACAGGCAGCCAGTTCACTGTGATCAGTTTCGATTTCATATAGGCATAGAGAGACTTGTGTGACTGATTGTTTGTTTGTTCAATCATTAATTTATAAATTTGTTTGTTTATTTATTGTTATTAAGAAAGTGAAATTATGGCCTACAAACCATTGCTTGGTCATTTTACTCTTTGAAATTTGTAACTGAATTTCTAATTCAATCTTTAAACTGAAGATTCAACAAGACTCAAGATTCACAGGCCTAATAATCCTACAGGCACCATAGGCAGCTGTCTAGGGCACTAACTTCTGTGGGTGTGCAGGTGCAGCTTGACACAAAGCGAAATTGGCTTACCTATGTGAAGTGGGGCGCCCTCTGCTGGAATAATTGCACTCTTTGCTGTTCCAGCAAAGAACAGCTACCCAATGCGAGGCGTCCCTATGAACACTCACTCCCTTTTGCTTTTCTGGCACAGAACAGCGATGTAATGTAGGGTGCCCCTGTAAGTACTTGCGCTCCCTGCTGCCCCCTCAGATAACAGGTGCATGATGCACGGCACCTCTAGAATTGCCAGTGCAGAACAGCCTTGCGATATAGGGGCCAACTTGGCAGGAGACTTCACTTTGTCTCTGACAGTGGTGCCATGCTGTGGTGATTTGGCTTACAGTGAACGGTGTCTATGATGCTGTTAGGAAGGAACAATGGGACCGAAAAACATTGAAAGTCAAATGATGACAAGGAGACTGACATTACAAAATGTCAGAAGATTGTTAATAGACCCATTAGCCAATTTTCAGGTAATTGCAATTGGGGTGTCAAAATGAACAAAGTTTAGGTTGAAAAGAAGGTTGAAAGAAGCAATAATGACTAATGATTTCAAAGCACCTCTTTTATAAAATTATAAGTAATTATTTACTTACAAAATTCATGTGATACTCATTTCATTATGTACTACGTATCACATTATTCATTTATTATTACACAAAACTAACAATTTTAAACAAAAAACAATCTTTGTTCAATCTTAAGGTTTGCTCCCTTATTGGCTGCAGATGGTGGGACAGCGTGGGGGTGGATGTCGTGGACATGATGCCACATGGGGTAGTGGCCACCCACCTGGAACAAGTTAGGGTAACACAACTGACATTGCTATACCCATTTGGATTTTGAACCAATAATATGCAGATACTGTAAGTCTGCAATTCTTGTGGTTTCCTTGTTATTGTTCCTACAATTCGATGACAAGTCATTTTAACTGCTCGGCTAATTGGTCTTGCGAAGCCTGAAAATCGATAATAGGCAAACGGGGTAACAAAGATTACAAAAACTGAAAACAGGTGACAATGCCTTAAGACATCATATTAAGGCAAATCACCCAGATATCACTGTCCTCATAAGTACCAGTTGGTTTGCCTCACCTGTATGCTCACACCCTCACTGGTTTACGTCTCTAAGCAGAGCTAAACTAATATTGTTGTCAAAGCTAATCAGCTTGTCAGAACCCTAGAAGTCTTATTTCTACAACCCAAAATATCCTCACAATACCTTGTTGAGGGATAGAGTGAAAGCCATGTGATATGAGTATAGTAATAGTATAGTTACATTATAGTAATGATTCACTTTAAGAAATAAGAAAGGGAACAGAAAAGAGTGTGTCGCTGCAAACAGCCTGGAAATCAACATTACAGAAATTGCTGACACACATTTTCATCAGGAATTTGAAGAAGAATCTTTCTACTTCCTGGGTTTCTTTCAAAGACATGTTAGGGCTGTTGGTTTTGACCAAGATTCTTGGTTATAGGCTAATAAAAATGATCAGTTTGATCATTCTGAAGAATGAATGACTATTGACAAAAAACTCAAATTCTATTGAAAAGTATATATAGGAACAAAAGTAAGTTTTTTCCAACTTTTTCATTTTTAGTAAATTTTTAAAAACTATGTCTTATTGTTTAATATCTTAAACTGCAAAGCAGGTAAATGTCAGCTAAAAAAAATCAATTTATAAACACCTTTCTTAGTCTGCTGTAAACCACTTGTAAAGCTCCATTGTACCTGTGAATCTAGGCTTAAGTTCACTGGAGCTCTAAAGATGAGTGAACAGTAGTGAGGCTACCACACCCTTAAACATTCGTATCTATATTGAGCATAGAATAAGACTAACAAAAAAATCCTGTTGGGACAGTACCTTGGAGAGGAGGAGCATCCTTCTTTCCCACAGGTACTAATACACTGCTATTGACTCACTTTGTTCCCACTAATTTATGCTCACTGGAAGAAAATACCCAGACACATCAACACCAAGGTTGCGATATAATTGGTCAAAGCTTTACCTCCTACCCAAAACAACTGATGTGCATTCTGATGAATGTGCAAAATACCAATTAGTAATGATCCAAGAAATATAGCTAACATTGTAATGCTTCTTTCAAAAAAAGAATTTCAACGACAGAGTTCCCTGTGGATAAATGATATCCCTTCAAGATGGTATTATGTCCTGCTTCCCAGGGTAGGTTCAGGATAACTATAACCAAATAGCGTATTCCTGAAATCAGAACCATTGTTTCCTGTGCAGAATAAAATGCCACTTGAGTCTTTGCCAGAAAGATAACGTGTAAGAAATACAGTTGCATTCAAAATGTATAACTTGTTTTCTTAAAGGATCTTTTTTTCACTTGTGCAATATACAAAATGAATTGGGAAACCTGAAATATATGGAGAAAAACTACAATTCAGGAATCATGAAGCAATAACGGGGACCAAACAGATATTTAACGTTGCACAATTTTTAATAGAATATCCTAACTATTCTGTACAACCTGAAACACTGTATTGAGTAACTGCAGATCAGTGCAAGGAAACAGCTCATACTCTATCTATGTAGAAAGCCCTGGAGCTGAGCCTTGTGAGTCAGTCCCATTTAATAGTCAAAATATTGGAGAATCTTCATTAAATTTGCTTTTTTTTGGTTAACTGCCGTTTTTGGACATGAAGGGGCATATCACTTTAATACCATCGTCCGCATTCTACCACATTTATATTGTCAAGGTTTTTGAACTTCAAATCACCCACAAAACTCCCCCAGTCACGCAAGTCGTCCTCCTGCATCAACACAACTGGTTAAACAAGACATCTAACAACTTGCAGCCCTTTTTGTGGAAACTTAAAAACTTGAGGAAACAGCATAAGCCTTCTTTCCAGGTTATTTGAGTTCCCCTACATTGAATGTAACCTTGCTACACCACTGTGGGCAATTTATGAAACAAGATCAAATTTGGGTTACTTCACTTAGCTTACTTTACCCATGAAAATTTGGCAACATGACAAAGATAATTTATTAGCAAGCTCACGGGTGTTAATGTAACAGCATCCAGGAGGAAGTATAACAGTGGCCAAAGTTAAAATGTGGCTGTATTTCACAATATAAGGCCCATCGGAAGGAGACCAGCCAGCTCCTCCTTCAAACAGAGCCCCCAAAGACCATCATACATATTCAAACCTGTTCAAAAGCAAACAAATATAAATACCTCATGAATAAGAGAAATGTGGTTAAAAAGTGTCATTAGCAGATGAAAAACAATTTAAATAGGTAACCCCCGAAGACATATAAAGATCTGGTCGACAGTATGTTAGATTTTTTTAATACACTTTTTCTTGTTTTTCTTGGCATAAAAAACCCTGAGTAACCTATGTCAAGTCAATGGTTGGATTAGCTTATTACATCTCGGGTTGCCGGAATCTTCTAACAGGGCGTCTGGAATGCGGCGCTGTTCACAGGGCTCTGGCTAATTCCATCGGAAGCTGTGGTTCTGAGTTTCTCTTGCATACGTTCACCCATGGCATAGATTGCAGCATCATCTTGCCTTACCCAATCATAAGTTTATTTACAGCGTTTTATTACTATTTTTTGAGAAAATGTTTACTCTGTACAGGGGCCTGGGGGACCGGGGCAGAAAACGATCATGCACTTTTAAAAACACTTTGTTATATGTGTGTGTTAAATCTGATGGGGCAGATCCGCAGCAGGGTGGCGGTTCTCTGCAGACTGAAACCACTGTCCAAATTAACACGGGCCTTAGAGTGACAGCTGTGGGCTCCCCATATTACTGCTGCTTGCACTCAGCAGGCTGTGGATCTTCTTTCTGTGTAAAAAAAAAAAGGAGGAGAAAAAATATGGCAGTGAAAATGGATACCAGGACCATGCAGCTAGTATGGAGCTGGTGGGGGGTGGGGGTCGGCACAACAATTACAAATGGGCAGAGAAACAATAAGGTGTCACAAAGTTCAGCAAGGAAACTGACACAGCCAGGGGCCTTAGCAACCTGAGTCATACAGCCTCCTGCTGCAGCGTGTCCTGTCCTGTCCTGTCCTGCATTGACAAACACTGGCTGTTTGCCAGCAGCAACAAGCTACATACTCTGGGCTGCCTTACAATGACTGTGGCCTGAGCTCGTATTGAGCCTACAACCATATTGTTGTGTGTATAGGTGCCATGATGCGGACAGACGAAGACCCCTTCCAGAAAATACTGGTCTTTTTTGACTATCACTTTAGAGGGACTTGAAAACTTCACATAACTGCAGTTTGCCAAAGACTTGCATAAAAGAAGTAAGAGGGAGAACATTACAGAAAAATGCTCATTTTGAATCTATAAGCCAAATGTCCATGACTCCAGCTGAACATATATTGGAATCACTAGTATATGAGCTTCATTGTGTAACTATCACCACCGTCGCTCTGTCATTATTCAGACATGTTAGACACCACTAGCTTTATGAGAACCCAACTTCTGACAAAATCATATTGGGACACCGATTCTCATTTCATTCATGCAGCAGGGAGTGATAAGACACTTGGTTGCAAGAGATCTGGGTTTGCTCCTTGTCCCAAACTGCAGCAAGAGTTCTTGAATAATATATACAATTTACAGACTTTTTACATTATAGCATGTAAACCTAGTCACCTGTTGCATCAGAGCAGAGCGAGAGGAAGATGTGATGTCAGAGGTTTATAAACCAGCTCATACAGAAGGAGCAACAGGATTGTTAGGAGAACAACCATTTAAAAAGGTATAAGAATAGAGATATGGAAAGAAACAGCATCAAACCAAGGAGAAGATTAAGTGAGGATGAACCCACCTACTTTCCCCTTACCTAGAAATGCATGAAGTGAGAATGAATTATGCCTGTAATGGGGTAACGGGGTGGGGATAGGTAGGAGAAACAATGTCAATCATAATCAAACAGGAGTAATTCCACTAATAAAAATTAGAGGAAAGCAGCCCCCTGATTCTCCATTATAATAAATTCAGACAGCCTTGTGCAATTAGTTTCACATAACAGGCTTTAGAATAAATCATGTGAAAGTTCTCTCTGAAAATATTTGAAAAGAAATTGATCCTTTGGTCTCCCTCCTCAAAGCCCTCATTAAACCTTAAGATGGGAATTCCACCGAGAAATGAAGGATATTTTTTTCTATAAATTGTAAATTTCAGATGCATTCCCAAAGAAATTTCCTTCCTATACCTTGAACAGATCTGCCGCCATATCATGAGAAACCCAGTATACCTGCATTGTAATTTTGCTAGAGAAGTCAGCAGAGAACAGTGTTCATTTTCCAACACACAAATGCAACAGTGTCTTTCCTCTGTCAATTGTCAGTTTTACTTGAAAAATCAGTTCCTATGTACTGAACATTTACTTTTGAGTGAAGATTTCAACACCCTTTTCAAAACTAATGCAAGTCTTAACAGGTCTTACAAACAGGATGCCTGCTACCCAGCTCCCGATGATGGCAACGTTTCATCCAGCTGGAAATGACGGAACTTTTCATTGCTTATAATGGTGAGAAGCTCTCCACAGCTGTCAGTCAGCCACACACGACCTCAAAGCTGCATATGGACTTCTCTCAACTTGAAAGACTGGTATGTGTGATATTTATGTTGTATGCTATTATATGGCACTTTGAAACTTAAATATTGTAAATTTAAACTAACCTTGGGGTCAAATTCTCCCTCGTCATCTTCATCCCCATCTTCACCATGGTCCTATTGCACAGCAAGGGAATACATTACCTACCCCCCCGACAAAGCCCAAATTCTCTTGTCTAATTTCCATAACTTCCAAAGCACACAGGAAGGGCGGCCCCTCACCTCTTCTTCTCCTTCCTCAACTTCCTCCTCTTCAAACTAAAGAAAAACAAAAAAATGTCGGCACAGGACAAATTCTTCCTGACTGTGCATTTGACTAAGGGACGGCAGTGAGTGGGACTTACGCTCTCGTCGTCCTCCAGTGCCTCTCCGGTGAAGTACAGCACCGCCCGGGGAACAACCCGCTCGCGGAAGAAATGGCCGATCTCAAAATCCGCAGCCAGGGTGAACTCCGAGTCCTCATCCTGAGGAGGAAATGCAAACAGACACAGATGCTAGCGTTAGCATAATAGAACAAAAGCAGAAAAGCCAAAATCTCAATTAGTATAATAGAAGCTATTGATGACACAAAAAAGTGACATGAAATAAAAATTATTTATAACTCACCATCTCTCCATCTGACGAAACTGAAAAACAGAAAGAACATTACTTTGTAATTCTTGTATAAAAACTACAAGAACTCTTGTATAAAAACTACTAATAACAGGCATGCAAAACAGCCAGGTGTATCACAATTTACACAATTCATGAGTTCCCACAAGGCACAGGAGAATAGCTGTTTATATATAGCTAAACACACCCGGATGTGACAACATGCTATGCAATATAAGAACATGTGGTTTATACCAACCACTAGCTGTGCACATCTGCAACAGAACCTGCGACAGCGAAACTGGGCAGAACCACAGCCCGGTGTGTGGCTGGCCTGACTAAAATGAGAGATACTGGGCAGAACCGCAGCTGGCCTGACTGAAAGGAGTGAGACTGGGCAGAACCACAGCTCAGTGTGTGGGTAGCCTGACTAAAAGAAGCGAGACTGGGCAGAACCACAGCTCAGTGTGTGGCTGGCCTGACTGAAGGGGCCATGCAGCCCCACGGGGCTCAGCTTT
>JAABNY020000008.1:25129978-25140946 GCA_015164015.2 Brevimyrus niger
ATGCTCTTTATTTTATTATGAACAGTTTGCCCTTCCACATTATTTATTTGATCCATTTTTATTGGTATTATTGTTTTTTATCATTACAGTAGCGATATCACTCTACCATTTCCCTTAAATAACAACATAGGACAGTTATACTTTATCATCTTTCTTGTGAATGGATGTTACTCTGCCGATACGAATACATAGACGCTATTAAACTATTTGTTGTCTCAAAGTAAAATGTTATGATAAAAGCACATAGTTTTTCTTGATTCAAAATTATTTATTGAAACATAATCATATTTGAATAGTATTTTCACATATCTGTGCTATTTTCACAGCCCAGAATTAAATGTTCAATATCAAATAATCTGAAATTCTCCATAAATTTAGTTTGACCAATGACCAGTTGACAAAGAATGTGTGGCACTGTGAAGCTGCATTATAGAAGTCACTGGTGCCTGTTGCAGAATGACGTACGACCGCGGAGCCAAAACACTGAGTTCAGGCATAGTACAGACAGATGGATATTTTGCTATGCAACCACATTTGGCCAACGTAACATAAATGAAGCCAAACTATAAACAAGCATCAATGTTTTCCATTCTGAAAAGTGAAAAGTGATGTTATTTTTCTAAAGCTCATTGAAATTGAAGACAGATGGGTTGAGGTCAGATCTTAGTAAAACTACATCGCTGAAAGGCAAAAGCCTACACAGCCTAAGAAAAATATGAGAATTAGTTATTAGATGGTTTATGCATTTTCAATGGTTTGTCATACAGAATCATATTAAGAAGCACATATAGGTTCTCTTACTTTGTTGTGAAAAAGTTAAACTGTGTTGAACTTCATGACTTTATGCTTTTACAATTTACTGGAAGTACTATTGCCAACTGGTACAAAAATTATGCTTAAAAAACTGTAAAATTTTGACCTTATTCATTGTAAAATTCATTTAGACCTCAGAAATTGCCACTGAAGGCACAGCATCTGGTATATGCCACGTAAAAGCCTTAAACAGCATGAAGCTGATCGAGATGTGGTTGTTGTTGGGACAGGAAAATGCACTGTAACAATAACGCTTCAAACATGACATCAAAGCACAACTTTAATGAATAAAATAAACATTATGATTTATCTGGATGGGTGCTGCGGCACTTGAAAAACATCCAGAGACATGGCTTCTTCATTACATATTGCTGCAAAGACTTCAAACATGATTTCACAAGATTATATGACACATCATATGACACAAAATGTAGCAACTGGGCTGAAGCTTAATTTTTGCTATGGTTTTGTCACGGTAGATGCATTCGTTGTTACAAACACATTTTGATATGAATCTACAAAGACAATGACTTGTGGATGTTTTTTCCCATGAAAGGACATTGGTCACCAGACGAAAGTGAGTCACTGAACGATGCACCCATGATATACGACCACAGCCCGACCACAGAAGTTTGTTCTCTGATGTGTGACGCTAGCTCTCAAGTCTAGGGAGCCTAATTAATGGAAGAAAAATAACATTTACATTGTTTTCAAATAGCAACTAGGAGCACAATTGCTAAAGACATATTGTTTTGCAACAAAGTTTACTGCTTCAGCCCGGGAGGGACTGTGAAAAGCAGAGTACTTAATGAGAATTCATCTAGTTAAATATTCAGGTATAAAAATGTATAAAAAAATGAGTTATTTGCTTCAGATAAAAACTTCAGCTGAGCAAATGCAAATGTAATTTCAGAAATAGAAACATAACCTTTTTACTATTGTTAGCTATTAGGATAAATTAACAACATTGATACCAGATCACTTTATTAAAACCATAATTTACATTTAGACCTCAAGTATTAATGGATGAGTGTTATTTGAATCACTAACAATAACGTTATTTTAAGAAGTAGGATACAAATATAGATTACAAACCAATTAAACAAGTGAAATGAAAAACAGCTATGTAACATTAATGAATGAAAGAAGAGAAATCAACTTCTGAAAAACACACTCATGACTGTTTTCATTCAAACATTCATTAAAAATTACTTAGCAAATAAGCATCCAAAGCAACCTAGTTTTGAACATCGCAAAGGGAAAAAATATAGGTGAAGTATTGGCTCATTGCACTTATCTCAAATGCTGAATTGCTAATTATTAAACAGTTGTTAGTGAGGAGGTAAAGGGCAAATAATTTCTGTTAAAATAAACCAAACTAACTACACTGATGGGAAGATGAATATTAGAGAATAAAGGTGGAGGGAAGTAGGTGGATCCCTTAACATACTTTGTGCACAATGCAGGCCACCAGAAAACCACAGTGAAAGAAGGCCTGCAAGTCAAGGGGGGAAAGCTTCAGGGCTGTCTAATTGAAAAGACACTCTCAATCAGGATTTAAGGTACCATAGATGAGAAAAATACACCGAGAACTGATGTTTGCATTGTCAAAGAAACAAAACTATACTTTGTGTGACATGTGTTTATTGTTCTTCATCATAAAAACAAGTTATTGTATATCAGAAGGGAAATTGAGTAGAGGAAAATCTACAGTATAATGACTCTGATCATCCCCTCAACAGATTCCACCCAGAATCCTTCTGGCATGTTTTCTGTTCATCTAAGCTTAGGTCAAATGTACCTTTCAGCATTTATGCCCAGAAAGACTAAAACAATTTGCAAATTTATGAACCACAGTAAATCATGTCAAGTTAAGTGGCTTTTATTGTCGTTTCAACCATATTCAGTAATACAGTATATAGTGAAAGGAGACAGTGTTCCTCCAGGAATGCAGTGCTACTTATAACACTGCATGGACACAGGACTACATAGAGTGCAGGTGTGCAAAAAGTGCAAAAACAGTGCGACACAAGACAGTGCAATAGAAGAAATAGAAGAGATGATAGTAAGATAGGCAAGATGAGGAACAGCTTAAAATTGGAAACTCAAAATTTTCAAGTATTGACCTGTTAAAACAAAAATGCATTATTTAAAATATTACATCACTGACATTGGCAATCTGCCAAGATGTGGGGGTCAACGGGTCTGCTTGAGGGTTCAGACTGGGGGCGACCGGGCCAGTGGCATGGGGTACTGCTTCTGGGGATGGGGAGCATCAAAATGTCAAACATTAAAGCTAGTTTTAGTTGAAATCTGAAAGCTGAAATTAGTGAGACTTCCTGTTGAAACTAAATCCTTTAATATTATTTTTAAAAAGTGTTCAAGCAGGAAAAACATTTTTTTAACATAAAATTACATACTTTTTTTTACAATTTTTGGAAGGACTGTCATAGTGGCATTAGTTTTTTTAATTTTATTTTTTGAAAATGCATTCATATGTTTTTTTGTCTAGCAATCTGATTAGCTGGCTCCCCATAATACATTTGCTTAATGTTGTTTAACAATAAACTGACACTGTTATTAAAGGCTGATGTATTAATATTGGGGCAGTTTAAATCATGAGCCAGCTGCTGACACTGAACATGAGAGGGCGGAGCTCTTCTTCACTGGATGCCAGCACTGGGGATTTCATGCTGACTGGCACCCTGGTATTTCTCTGGCAAACGCTGCCGCACTTTCACTATGCATTCGTTTGCAATGCGTCAGGTTTTAGGACCTAGATAGCTCATCACCCCCTCCTAAATGGAGCAGCATTGTAAGGGTGGGCTAATTGTCTTGGTATACGCTCAAGCTTGGGTATGAAAGAAATGGACAAAAGTTCACTAGGGGTCAGTCTGGCCTGGTTTGTTGAAAGGAGTTTCCATTTTAATGAGGATTTACCAAATTGGCCATTGACTGATAACTATAGACGTTGGCAGTGTCTGCATTGTTCTAATGTAAACCATTCGTCTCACCCTGACAAGTCTTAGCACAAAAGAGTTTAATGTTAACTGTACATACTTTTGAACTGTATATACCGATGAATCCCTGAACTCAGTACTCTATGATTTTGGGTCACAAAACAGTCTTTTTTTGTTTCTGCATGGAAACCACACAAAGCCGGCATAGTACATATTTTACTGAGAGTGCATTGATTTACATGGCTGCATGTTTCATTCAGATTCCAGGGTGGATTTTTGTCAGACAAAACTCTGTCTCGGAGCAGATCTCAGACATCCAACCCGCCTGAGCCGAACAAGAATAGCAGAAGCATTTTTTAAAATGAGCTAACGACACAGACCTATTTCTAGGTGCTTGCAGAGAATAATGCTTTATGGAGCATTCATATATCTATTTATCCTAACTGCTTATTCACTGCAGGATTACAGCATGTTTGGAAGCCAGCCGAGAACATGAATCTGGGTGCGACTTGGACAGGATGCTGTCCAATCACGGGCGCTCGGACCCACAAAGTGAGGGCAATTTAGGGAGCAATTCAACTAAACTGCAACTGTAGGGGGAATGCATGAGGACAAGCCAATTGTGCAGAATATGTACATACAGAGAGCCAAGGAAAGGACTCTGTAACTCTCGAGATGTGAAACCACAGTATAGGGTAATAATAATGATTATTATATCGATAATAATAATATCGATCACGTATTACCAAACTCATAACTAACTTCTTTACCAGTTCAGTCATTCTTGAATAGTGAGTCGGAACAAATGTCAACCTTTTTACTTAAAGTAAACTTTCAAGAGTAGAAGATTAGAATGGTTGAGATGATACAGAAAAAAAGATGAGATGTGCCCTTCATTCAGAATCAATGCTGCAAAAGAGACCTTAAATAAAGGGAATTCCAGGTTAGTTAGAAATGAAAGGAGGTTTTATCAAGGGAGCCTTTGCAGCGAAATCTGGGGCCCATGTGTTTGTCCCAGATGCCTGTTGCAGTTTAAAACAGTTAATTTTCATGACATAAAGTAAATTTGTACTTGAGTGCGGGGCAGGGCCATGGCCTACAGCTACAAAAGGAAACTAAAATCAGGCATGTACGCTTCCAGATTGCTCAGTCTGCTGGAAAGGCAACACTCTGGACTACATATTAACTCTCATTAACTGGATAATTAAATCGAATGATCATTTACAAGATGTTTTTTAAGGGAACAAAGCATTTTTTCCTATGTTACATGAACATTCAAACACCAAGAATGCCTGTTTTAAGGAGAGCTATATCAGTGTGACTATTACTGACCCGTTTGATACCATTCCTACTTTAATATTCCATAGTAGTTAGTTGTTAATAATAGAACCCTCCAAATCAAGTAATAATTCATATGAGTTAAAACATATATAAAAGCAAAAAAAAAAAGATGTACTACATGTTTGAATCTGTGCACTTTATAAGCCTCACTGACGTTTGCAAGGGAATTTTCCACTGAGATCTTACCTTTCTATTGCTCTAAAAAAAAATAAAAAATTCAACCAATCATCCCCAACCCAGGGACAAGTTTCTTCCCCACCCTTCCTGTCACACTCATTTGAGAAACGCTGACATTTATATGTGAACAATATGTGTCATAACATTTTTGTAATTCTTATCAGCAACTGAAATGTACACTATGTACCAATCATCACCGAATAAAATCTAAAGTAATTTAACAGTGATATAGTACACATATCACTTTTCTCACATATCATTTAGAATAATACTAAAATGAACTAGTAAATTTCGTATACAGGATTTGAGTTCAGGAATACAGTTAGTGAAGATATTCGGTCTGAACTATTAAAAATCATGAAAAACTTTCCTTTATGTCCTATTTTTTTAAATTAATTTTATAATATATATATGAAAATATCTTTTAGAATACTTTTTACATATCCATTTAAATTTATATAATAAGCAATTTAAGATGCATGATATGGACATATTTATAATTTGAGGTCAACCAATTTTTGGTTACATTTTGTAAACTACATTTTTACATTGTTTTTTTTTTATTACCCAATTTAGCTATGTGACATCGCTGACCATAGGTATGCATACCGCGTATCTGGCTAACAGTTGGGACATCTGCCAATTTTTCTGTCTGTTTGTATGACTCTTATACTGCTTGCATTATCGCGAGTTACTAACAACATACCTTGTAATATGTTAGCCTCATAATACCTTAAGAGGTACAAACAATCAAAGGCATCGCCATCTCATTACGTGAATTATTAGACAGCAATAAAATGAAAGGCATATGGGATTTTGATGTGAAAAAGACTGGTTAAAAAGCAATTAGTTAAAGCATTTTCTTTTTAGCACTAATGAATGCTACAGATAATGGGTCAACAATGGCTTTCCTACAGCTTAAAACAAAAACAGTATTATTTACACCCCAGTGCCCCTCTGACCTTATAAACAGGAGCAACAGCCGAATCATAATTTTCTCCATAACACTTTCTGGTGATCTGCGTGCCAAAACACCGCAAGTTATGAAAACCAAGACCTTTTCATGTATTACATTGCAATGTTTTCTCTTCTTCTTTCTGGTCTGTATGTTTATTTTAACACTCGTTTTTGTCTTGTGATTTTGAATGCAGTCGCTTTGCCATGCCTCTGCGCAGTGCCTGTCAGCAGGCCCCCTTCACCAGGCCGGCTTCACACTAAACACACACCCTGCTCTGTCCCCCTGTTTGTAACTGACACACGGCCAGAAATTTGAGAAACTGGCGCCATACAGGCCTATTTGGTGGTGGCAGAACAATTGATTTTTTCGAAGGTTGATGAGCTTTACCTAGGCTCAGTTGTTTTGATGCCCAAACAGCATCAATGAATGACTCTGGTGGTTGAAAGTAATATGTTTTTGTTCACCATGTTCCTCTGTTCCGCTGTCGCCTGTGTCAGTAGTAGGAGGGGACGCTGGCAGTCAGCCAGCTTGTAATAATCATGGTGACTAAGCTGCAGCTATTTGCATGAGACAGGGCTTTTTTTTAAAAAAAAAAAAATCCTGTTTATTTAATGGCTGGATCTGGGAAGAAAAGGTGCCAGTTCTCATGTGTTTCCACCTGCTGTGATAATAGAAGTTAATACAGCTGTTTTGTCCAAAACATATCAATGACATTTGAGCACACAACCAAGTCATGCACATTATTACTATGCTGATTCATCAAATCCAGAAGAAAAAAGTGATGGTAAAAAATAATAGAATAGAATAGAATAGAATAGAATAGAATAGAATAGAATAGAATAGAATATTTTTATTGCTATTGCAAAAGTACAATTGTTAATACACAGGTACAGAGATTCAGTTTGCAGCTTCCATACTTTATACTATTAAAGACAAAATTAAGTATATAAGTATATTAAGTATATAAATTAAAGAAAAATCAAACAAAAATAAGACACAATACCTGAAAAAAGCAAGTAATGAGAAAAGCATCAGAAGTAACAGAGGACTGAAAATTAGCAATTAAATGAAACAGTTTAATCCGTATGCACCATAGAAATAGTATATGACAGCATAAAGAGTACTATGTGTCCGGTGGTAGATATGAATGTGATACAGTTCTGAGTTACGCTGCTCTGTATTTAACAGACAGACCGCTTCACATTAGTGGAAATAAAACACTGGGACATTACTGTGACTCCATCATTCAACCTGATGAGGTTCTACATTGATGAAAGAAAACAAAACTCCTGACTCTGCTGTAAGACTCCCCTGAGAAGCAGGAAGGAAAATACTGAAGAATAACAAGCTACCAATACCCCTTATTATTACAGTCACAGGCAGTGTTCTTTCAGACATATGGTCTGTACCAGGATCAAGTCTATGACGGGTCTTTTTTAGTTTTCACTCTGAGAAATTTTCCAGTACAGATAAGTTTCCTCCTGAACATTTACAGTCCTTCAAATATGTTAATGTTTCTCTTGCTCAGATTTCCTTTTTTCTCCTTTTTATTTCCTGACGTCAGGTTTGGAGGTAAGTACACTGAGAGTCTTCCAGAGACGTCCACTGCAGCAGATAAGCTAACCCTGCTGAATCCACTAAGTGACTAATTTTGGCACTGGAAAAGATTTTTTTTTTTTTGCTTTGGAGACAAAGTTCCTGGCTACTTTTGAAATGTCATTTCCAGATTTTATTTCATAAGCGGTAAAAACACGTGAGAATGGAACTTTTTTTTTTTTTAATTTATTGCAGAGTTTAATGAAGCCATAAACCTTGAAACAAGTAACCCAAATGTCACATCAGCCTGATCTGGCTTCCCACAAACAGAATGCAGAAAAATGAATGAAGTGCCTAGTGCAAGTGCCCTAACTGGTATTTACTACAAGTTTCTTACGCTGTTATGACACTTTCCAAATTGTCAAAAACAAGAATGCTACACATAATTACAGAAATAGATAACAGCATTTCAAATTTTTCATTTTTTTTTCTCCATTTCTAAGTTCAACAGAAATATGAGTTGCCATTATAGATGGCATATACAGTATAATGAATTTTCATTGGTTGTAAGAGCTGGCTGCAGCAGACGGACGGCTATTTCCGGAGGATGGGACCGGACTGCGTGTTGGTCTGGGGGTTGCCAACTGGGATGCCGAGGAGTTTTGTCATGTGATGGGTGTGGAAATGTGCTGCATCAGCGCGTGCTCTCCAACCTGATCTGACCTGATCTACTGTGACAGCAGAGTTCATAGCCAAGAATCTTCAAAGCATAACAGAAAAACTCTCACCGATACTTATATCATTCATAAACACAAGAGTCCATTAAGTAAAGTGGAGTTCAGATGTCGCTGGTGTTTTGGAACAAGTGTCGCTACACATTCAAGCGTTCATTCCAAAGCCACATAATTGGGTGAGCATTTGACCCATTGAAGCTGCTGGTGAGGAACCAGCAAATCATCCCTTGGCATGTATAGATATATACATGTAGATATATATTTTACAATAAGATCGACTGCAGATAATAAACATTATTTAGACAGTATTGTAGTCTGTCAGGGTCAGTAATCTTTATTTAGTCACAGACTACCAGATTCAAGTTGTGCTGGTGTAACTGATTCTTTCAGTTGGGGAAACTTCACCACGATTATGGTTAATTTGAGCAAGAACTGCAAAGAAGCTGAAAAAGAAATGTGGTATCCTCAAGAAAAGTTAAAGTTTTATCATGAGTACTGTTACGGGCTGCTAGATTTCTCACAAACTAAATCGGAAATAGCAAGAGTGCGTCATGATTGTCTGTCTATCATCACTTATTACCGTTAGTCTAATATAATGCATTGAATCCATGACATTTCCAACCAGAAATCTTCAATTCTGAGAGAAAAAAAAATAAATGCTGTATGAAAAAGAGGAACTTCATAAAATAAGCAGACTACAGAGCTTGAAAATAATGGAAACCCCTTTGGAAGTGAAATGAGTGCAAGAATGATTTTTTAATGTTATTATTCTTAACCCGTGTTTTGCTTTTGCTTTTTTTTTTTTTTTGCTAAGAAAGGAACCACCTTTGGGTTGCCAAGACTCTAATCAAAACCAGGATCTTGCACTTAACTGAAGCAAGCTGGACCTCCATGTAGTATGAAATTCACTTTAAGTCATGAGTTAACCCCTTACTCCATGAACTCTGTACAGTCAGTAAAAGCATTCATTTTATTCTCTCACAATCCACCATTGGTTTATATTTATTTAATGTCTGAAGTAAATAGGCTCAATTCAGAGGTCACAAGTACAAAAAGTGCATACACAAATCTGTCTTCATTGCTATGATTCAGTGTTGCTATAATACTGTGCCTGGTATTTGGATGTTTTGTTGTAAAAATGTGTAACAGTTTTTTCTGGAAGTCGCTTTTGGCAGTTGTAGTTGAAAAATAAAAAATACAAAGAATTCTGGCGGGGAAAGTGAAATGTCTCACACAGCTTCATAACAGTGACTGCTCAGTTTATTAGGTACCCTTCGTAGTTCCAGGTAGGTCATGCTTTCCTCTCCCAAACCACTTTAACGGTTGACACATTTGGGGATGCCTTTGTGCACATCACTCTGGTATGGAACTGAATTTTTACCCTTTTACAAGCCTGGATGTTATCTTCTGACCTCTTCAAAAATCTGTTTCTGTCGGCAACAGAACTGCTGCTAACTAAACTGGTTTGTACAGTATACTGCAATATTTCCTGTGAGCTCTAGATGCTATAGTACATAAAGATCCCAGGAGGGTGGCTGTTTCTGAGATGCTTGATCAACCACATCTGGCACCAACAGTAACATCATGATTAATTACTCAATTGCTTTGATCGGGCATCTTAGCTGTTCTTACCATACAGTAAGTAAAACTCTGAACCCTGTCTGTGTGCTGTTTGGAGAAGCATAACGCGCTAACCAGCAAGTGTACCTAATAAACTGCCCATTGAAAATGTACACTATGTATTTAGTGGATATTTTCATATTTTCCTATAATACACAAATACAGAAAACATATGTAACAACTTAAACCTTCATCCTGCGGTTTTAAGTAATTTTATAATCATTTTAACCTCTACCAGCATTTGTATTCAAAGATGACATATTGTGGACATATGAGACAAACTCACAACCTCTTTAGCTAAAGATTTGCTGCCAAATTATTGGGTGCAGGTCAAAGGTTTTTTCTTGCTGTTTTCTATAGTAGCTTGTGACTCTGCCCCCGTTTCTGAGAAGCAAATACATTACAGAGCCAATGTAGGCTGTTTAATAAGAAAGATCAACAGTCTGCTTTTATTTGAGATTATTACCAATCACAGACAGCATGTAGCTCTGAACTTTCCCCCAAAAACAGAGATGTGTCCCGATAAGAGCTGTCACCCAGCCACAGTTTTCCTCTGCACTCTTGAACTTCTGTGGAATTAAGTAGAGGCAGCATTGCCACCTAGAGCTGAACACACGTCCTGCAGAATGTTCACCACAATCCCAAGTGCCTTCTTGAGGGACACCAGGATGCAGACCAAAGCAATGTTAATTGAACGATTTGGCCATGACTGTGCCTGTAAATTTGAGAGTTGGGAACTACAAAAAAAACAAGCTGTGTTATTCCATTGTGTCAATGTCGGTGTACATTTTATATATAATATGAATAACGTGGGGGGTGGGGGGGTGGG